>SNQJ01S0015690.1:47083-68747 GCA_010110895.2 Picea sitchensis | reverse complement strand
AAGAATTGGTGAAAGAATTGTGTGAAGGAATCTGCTTGGATAGAATCTTGAAGACTCTATTTAGTCTATCAAGTTGTATTGGATCTTCTTCATGAAAGTGTATAGAAAGTGTGTGTGTTGGAACCAAGGTTCACTGAAAGGAAGCTTGCGACATCAAGGAGATTCGGTTGTATCATCTACTTTCATTTAATATAATACAACGACATGTCCCTTTCCCATAAAATCACTCTTATTTTATTGCATAACTCCTTGATCATATGTATAGGTTGACATTGAATATACTTTGTCATCTTCAATTTGGTTGGTTTGTGTTGTGTTGGACCTGATTTCACAGGAGCACCGGAGCGAAGCGGGAACAATAGAGACTTAAGGAAGAGATATAAAGGTATTTCACTCACTCCTTCTTAGTAGTAGATTCAATGATTGCAAATTAGGGAAAGAATCGTGTCCTGTCCTGTTTTGTTCTAGATCCAGGTGGATCTAGGGAGATTTGTTAGTGTCCACACCTACCAATTTATTCTATAACAAAATTGGCGAATCCACTGGGGACTCCCAAATTGGCGTTGAATTCTTCTATTCCCACTCCTACACAAATCTCATCTAGGACTCCTGGCATTTCCACTTCTTCTGGGCACCATCTTGTTCTCGGTTTTATTCCAACACTTCCTCAACCCCCTTTCAGAGGACCTCTTCCATCCTCTATCAGAGGCACCGACCCTAGTGGCACCATCCCGTATTTCAAACCTAATTACTAGATTCCCGTTGGTGGACAATTTCACCAAGGAGGCCAAACCCAATCCCCTTTTGCAGGAAAAATCCTAATTGGGATGCAACCATCGATTGGAGGGAAACCGCCACCGACCCCACCCTACAGACAAAACATACCTCCATCCTTGGACCAGTATTGGAATTATCTTATACAACATAATCCTCACTTGACTGGGGGGCAACAACCTCAATCTAGCTCTGTCATACCCCCTAGTACAGGCCGACCATATCTAGGCACGTATAATCCTATTTAGGGCTCAAATGCTCAACCCCAGGCCCTTGTTCAAGGGTACAACCCTATGAATTACTTACCTCCACACCAACCACCGAATCTGCCTAAATCTTTTCATTATATGTAAACTTCTTATGGTCCCACTCGTCTACCAACGAGACTCCCTCCCGAAAGTCACAAGTACCCACACATGAATAGACAATTACCCTTCTTAGCCACCCTGGAACTCCTTGATATGTCGAGGATTTTAAATGATATGATACATCACTCTCCTCAATGTCCCACCATACCAGCCAAACTACCATCTGACATCCCTAAATTTGATGGTAAACTAGGAGAGGACCCAAACAATCATGTAATGAATTTTCACCTTTGGTGCTCATCCAACTCCTTGATGGATGACTCTATTCATTTACGCCTTTTTAATTGGCTTCAACACCCTCTCTATGGATTTCCTCACCCACTACCAGTTACCGATCCACTATGAAACGGGAACCGAGATTTTGAGTTCTTTCAAACAAGCCAAAGCCACTCATGTCTCTGATCACATTCATGAGTGGCAACGGAGATGACGTCTCATCAAAATCGAACTTCCCGATCAGTTGTTGGAAGACTGGTTAATGAAATCATTCATGAATGACATCGGTCGTGACATTGACATGGGTGGAGTTGTCACAGAATAATAGGAAATCATTCATGCTCAATACCTCGACCTCGTTTATTCACAAATGGGGACTCTTTACGACTTACTCCCTGACGCACCTCATCCTTCTACTTCCTCTACTTCAACTACTCCTGCTGCTTCTCATGCAGTTGATGGTGTGATTGGCACTTTCCATGCCCAACCTCATTCCATCCAAGCCTCTAGCAACAACCCCAAACCCATTTCTTCTGATGTTCAAAATGCTTCATCTCCTACCCCTCCCACCGGCAAGACTTCTAAGGTGAACTCTGTTCAATCTACCCTCGCCGACAAAAATAAATCCAAAAAGGGAAAGGGTAAGAACAAGGAGGATAAAAATAATCCGCAATATGAGAAAACAAAAACACCACCTATTGACGATAGGGATAAGCACAAACCCTGATACCCTTGTCTTATCTATGGTGATGATCACTACACTAAGGATTTTCCATGACGAGCCGAAGTTACTAAGTTCCTTCAAGGGACCACGAAACCCACCACTCCGACCATATTATCACAACCCTTCCCCTCTCAAATACAAGCCCAATTGGTCATTCATGACCAACCTTCCCCCTCCAATACATCGTATGTCTTAATGTGTACAGGTGATTCAAAGAAAAATGACGTCACACTTACCACTCTAGCCAAAGATTATACTTCCTCCAAAGAGAAGGTTGATGCAATACCTCCTTCATTGGTCCAACCATCTCCCACGACTCCACCTAGCAAAGGTCCTCTTCATCTCAAACAACCGAGACTAGATACATTCCTTCAACCTCCTCCAAAGGGCATTGTTCGAAAACCGACTTTCAATCCTCATGCACGTGTTGCTCAGAACTATAGTATTGTCAAAGATCTGCCCCAAGCACCATCCACAATGTCATCCCTTGAAGTCCTTCAGAGTTTTCCTATACAACGAAAGGCACTGTTGAAAGATATCGGTGTAATCGACCCTACGGATACAAATTTAATAATTTTTGACTTGGAAGATCACATTCCAAGGTTACCCCCTCAATAACTTGTCTCTGACAAAAACATTTGTAGAATAGCTATTGATGAGGGTGCCTCGATGTGTGTCATGTCTATTACCTACTAGAAATACATTGGCTCTCCTTCTTTGACTGAATCCCACAACACGCTCAAAGCCTTCAATGAATCTGGTTTTAAGCCTTACGGTGTCCTCCCTTCATTGTGTATTACGTTAGAAGAAAAAACGATCAACGTCAAAGTGGAGGTCTTTGACACTCCTCTTGATTACAACCTTCTACTTGGTCGTAGCTAGATCGATTCCATGTGTGTAGTTGTGTCCACTCTTTTCGGTGTCACGTGTTTCCCACATCAAGGCAAAGTAGTTACCATAGACCAATTGGCCTTCTTTCACTCTGATGCACGTACCAACAACATACCTTTCATTGCAAAACCCCCCCCTGGATATGAGAACATCGGTGTGGGTATTCGTAAAGATTACTCTTTGATGGGTACTTTCCCCATCCCACCAGCCGATGTTCCACACCTGTTTTTCACCTCGATCAACATGATCTCCACCTCTGTTCACGGAACCCTTGCGTCTTACAACCCGTGGATGGTACCCAACCCCTACGATGATCTTCGTTATGGCGAAGAAATGCCTTCGAGTCCGGTCAAATCCGCTTATCAAGCCATTCAATTGGCAACCCCCTCTCTTGGTGATTTATCTCCAGATCCATTATGCATCATTTTTCCTACAGATGAGATGATTATGTCTGTTATTTCCATGGAAGATACCCCTTGGGATGATGGATATCATTGTTCCATCCTCTTCCTGGAACAACGCACCATCGAGGGTTACCAACGACTCTCGACCCTATAGACCATTGTCATTATTTCTACCATTCCTGAGTCTACACACAATATTTTCTACGAAGGGAACTTAAGTAATATATCACCCACCATCCCCCTCAACATATCCATCAAACCTGGAATTGTCGAAAATGTGCATATCGAAGCTTCGTGTTCCCATGACAAATTTGTCACCTACAAGTGTCTTTTCCAAGAATTTTGGGATTTCTTTGCATGGAGCTATGAAGAAATGTTGGTGATTGACCCCAACATTATGGTACATGAAATTAAGACATACTCGGGTGCTCAACCCATTTGGCAACTACTTCGTCTGGTCCACCCACGTAAATAAGCCGCTATCAATCTTGAAGTTGAGAAACTTCTCAAAGATGGCTTTATTTACCCTGTGGCTTTAACTGTCTGGGTTTCCAATCTTGTTCAGATTGACAAGAATTAAAGCACAATCCACATATGTGTTGATTATAGGGACATTAACAAAGCTTGTCCTAAAGAAAACTTTCCTACCCCCTTCATTGACCAGATCGTCGATGATTGTGCCGGAAGTGAAATCTTCTCTCTGATGGATGGTTTCTTTGGATGTAATCAAATCAATGTCATCCCTGCGGACCAACACAAGAGTACTTTTATTTTTCCTTGGGGCACTTTCTCCTACCAGAAACTTCCATTTGGTTTAAATAATGTCGGCGCAACTTTTCAACGTGCTATGTTTTATGCCTTTCACGATATAAAACACATCGTGCAACCATATCTAGATGACTTACCCACTCATTCCATGCACCGTGTAGATCATCCAATACACCTCTATGCCATTTTCCTTCGATGTCAGTTCTACCATATATGCTTGAATCCCCACAAATGTGTTTTTTGCATAAAATCTGGCTGACTTCTAGGCTTTATTATTTCACGTCAAGGGATCAGGGTAGATCCTTTGAAGGTCGAGGTGATTCTCTATCTCCCTCCTCCTTCCGCACTTCACCAGTTACAAAGTTTGCAAGGGAAGGAAAACTTTCTCTGTCGTTTCATCCTGAACTATGTTGAGCTAACTCTTCGATTTACGTGACTGCTCAAGAATGGTTTTGATTTCCTATGGGATACCACTACCAACAAAGCTTTCCAATATTTGAAACTGTCATTGACACGTACCCCACTACTCTTCCCACCAAATTACAGTTGGGATTATTTCCTTTACCTCACAGCCTCGAACTATACCATCGCTATGGTTCTCATCCAGGAGGATGATTCTCATGAAGAACATGTCATCTATTACTTGAGTCAAAGTCTCACGACTATCGAAACCAAGTATTGACATGTTGAAAAACTAGCCTTGGTAGCCCTCCAAGCAGTTCAACGTTTTCGGCACTATATCTTGTCTCACAAAACTATGGTAATTTCTAACTGCAACCCTATGCATCACATTCTTACATGCCAATTGGTAGGGGGAAAATACTCCAAATGGATCGTAATACTCTAGGAGTTTGACTTAGAATTCGAATGCGCTAAGTCCGAGAAATCCTTAGTGTTTGCTGAGTTGATATGCGACCTTCCCTGCTCTGAGATGAAAAATGTATCAGTAGATTCATTACCCGATGAATCCCTTTTCCTGATTAGTTTCGATGACCTTTGGTATAGAGATATCATCATATATCTCCAGACCCAAGTTTCCCAGCCCAATTTGTCTAGCACTGACTGTCGTCGAATACACTTCCAAGCCCGTCAGTATATTATCCTCGGTGATACTCTTTATCATAGTGGGATTGAATCCGCTTTTCGATGTTGCCTCACATTTGATGAAGTCGAGAAAGCCCTCAATGACTGCCATTCAGGAGCCTGTGGTGGTCACATGTCTAGGTATGATACTGCCTAGAAGATCTTACGTGCAGGGTATTTTTGGCCTTCTTTATTCAACGATTGTATAATTGCCATGCAAAAATGCCATGCTTGCCAAACCTACAACAATAAAATACAATCACACCTTGCTCCTCTACACCTTGTGGTCTCCATTGGTCCTTTTGTGAAATGGGGTATCAATTTCATGACATGTCACCCTCACTCGGCCAGGGGGCATGGTTACATTATATTAGCCATAGATTATTTTACAAAATGGGCCAAGGCGATGCCAACATTCAACAATACCGAAAGGACTGCAGCTTTATTTATATTCAATCACATCATTTCTCAGTTTGATGTTCCTCAAGCTATCGTTACTGATCATGGTATCCACTTTAGAAAATTCATGATGTCCAAACTCACTGAAAAGTTGGTTCTTTTCCATGACAACTCAACACCCTACTACCCACAGGCCAACGACCAAGTTGAATCAATAAACAAAATCCTCATTACCATGCTTCGACGAATGATAGGGATTCACAAAACGAGTTGGCAGATGATGTTGTTTTCTGCATTGTGGGTTTACTGGACATCCATTAAGTCTGCTACCAGGTTGACACCATTCTAGTTAGTCTATGGTCTAGAATCCATCTAGTCGATTGAATGTGAGATACCCTCCCTAAAACTAGTCGTCAAACTTCTCCCAAACACTTATGTCGAATAAGAACGTCTGTTGTATCTCATGCAATTAGACGAAACCCGTCGCGACACCACCCTAGTTATAGAAGCCCATAAGAAACGCGTCAAATCCCAATACGACAAACATGTCAAGCCACACGTTTTCTTCGAACGTGATCTGGTCCTCCTTTACGAACAAGATTGAGATATGCTAGGAGCCGAAAAATTTGAAGCTAAGTGGCGAAGGCCTTATATCGTCAGACAAATTTTGGAGAAAGGATCTTACAAGTTAGTGGACTACGATGGTATCCCTTTGAGTGAACCCAAAAATGGGTTGTACTTAAAGAAGTACTATGCTTAAGATCACTTGTGCATGAGTGCTTGTATTTTATTGTATCATACTTTTTGTGTGCTTTTTCGTTATTTGGTCTCTACCCTTGACCGCTTATCTTGCGTTATGCTTGGTTTCCAGATGTCGTAGTTTTTGTCACCCCACATTGTCTTCTCCGATGGCGCTAGCCGTAGTACTCAAAATCTTGATTCTGCTGCATGGGCAATTTACGCCCCTACAAGCGAACTTATCAGTCCACGAGGTGTGTGCCTCGGTCGTGAAACCAAAAATATTGCATAATATAGTGTCGTCATCGAATTGTTGATTGATGCTATTTCACTTGGTATCCATCACATGGTTATATGACTCGATTGGCAGCTAGTAGTACTATAGTTAAGTAACGTCTATGTTATCCGAATTCCTACTTTACTACAGGTATATTTACAAATTTTCCTCTTGGAACGTTATTTTGACCATATCGAATATCATCACATTCCTAGATGTCTAAATACATTGACTGATGCATTATCTAACTATGTGTTAGACAAACATTTTGGACATTTATAAACCAATCACACATCACATGTATAACACAACATGAAATAAGCCAGTAGAAGTCGTATATATGTATATAATGATCAAAAGTTTCTATCCAAGGATCAAAATCTCAAAATACGAAACCCATAGCTTCTACAAAGTAGCATCATAGATGATTCTAACGATAAAACACAACTGCTTGGGCTACCCTATGAAGCAGTCGAATGAGAGACTTGGAAACGCCCACAGTATGGCACTGGTAATGTCTCAAAATCTCCCCAATATCAATATCCAGGACGTCCGTGGTCAACACCTCCAAGTTCTGCTCCATTTCCTCATAGTCTTCAGCATCCCATCTTGCCACTGGAGCTGCCTCTCCTCGTTGTTGAATAGGAGACATTCCTGGAGGTCAATATGGCCCCACATCTGTGTCATCAAAAATAATTTTTTTGATTAGTTCTTGGATAAACATAAAAACATTTCATAGGATAAAATTTTCAAAAACATTTAAAAAGAACAAAATGTGTACTTCTTACCTAAGTCACCCCACTGAGCATCCTTAGGCAGGGCCAAATCCAAATCCCCTCGGAAATCCAAACCAGCATATGCGTAGTCATCAATCATCAGCATTTGGGGCCTCAACCAGTCGAAAAATGAATCATTATATTTGATTATGGGCCCTACTATGTGTCGAGCCATGAGGTTTCACCACCTCAACATCCTCAGATCCTATGGGGCCGGTAAACCCCAATCAAACTGTAGTCATAGTAGTGGGACCCTCTAGAGGAAGAATGACACCAAAAGTGATATGTACCCAAACTGCTTCAAGTCACCCTTTCTGCACTTCGTCAATTGTCTCTTCATACTGTGGAGAACTACATTCGACCAGTTGAAGACCCGAGGCTCTATGCACTCTATGGCGTATTGGAAATATCTCTCGAGATCTGTGTGTGGAGCCACACTCCTGACCATACATGCAATAGTAAACAAAATGGTCCATAGGGTCAGATCTTGGACCCCCCAAATAGAAACCTTACCTTTGCTTCTCTCTGCCTCAGGAACACAATACTGGCAACAATACTCACTCATTGGGAGTTTGTCGCCTCTGCCTCTAGTCAAAGTAGCATGGTATCCATGCCATGACAACCCCATTAGAAAATATATATCCTCGATATCTAGGGTCAACATATGGAATCCCATGTGAAATAATTGTTGGTCCATGTTCCACATATGGACCAGGTATTCCAACAACCTGAGTTGGGCCCTCATGCCCGGAATCCTGAAAATTTTTAATAGTCCATAGTCCCGGAGGGTAGCGACTATACCCGGTTCATTCCCGGCAATGGAATCATCCTCCTCATGTTCCCTTTCTCTCCATTCCAACATTGTGATGGTCAAACACCTGCAAAAGAGCCATGAGAGGGAAGTCAACAACTTGTTTTAAACTCTTGCATACTTTTTATTGAGAAAACCCTTACATCAAAATCCATTTTTCGGCCCCCATAGGTGATCCTTTTGCACAGTGCTAGATTCTCGTAGGTCCCACATGGCCCACCTGCGAGAATGCTTGGGCGCATTTTCCGACCCTAAAATGGACTCAAAACCCAAAATATTTCCAATAAAAACCAAAAATAAACCATGGAAAAGTTGGAGAATCAAGAGATTACCTTGTTGGCTGAGACGGTTCGTCAAATGATTGCTTCTGCCTCTCGCAATCGAGCAAAGAAATTTGGGGGAAAATGATGTATGTTGGACAGGTTTTTGGCAAAATCACAATGAAATGGTAAAAATCCCTGTTTACCCATATTTATTCACTTTTTACTATTTTTGTTGATTTTTTATATTACTTTGTCTACAAAACTTAATACCCTAATAGCCTTGTGAGTATGGTTTTTGACAGATATCGCAACTTCGAAGTCCGAACGAGGGGGTACGGGTGTTTTTTCTTTTTGTCACATGTACGACTACTTTTTTAGGGTTTTTTTGAAAAAACCTCGAGCTCAGTCTTCGTTCGTTCTCGTGCTCGAAAATATATGAGAACGTAGCTGAGTACACTTTTTCTCGTCTTTTTTTACTCTTCATGGTAACACAAAATCAACAAACGTAAAGGAGTATCCTTTAAGCTCTTTTCACGCTCCATAAAAACAAAAATATTGTTGAGTGATCTTGTTCTTTTCATGCTCGTTAAAGTATTTGAAAAAACGTTCGACGTGCAATAGTTTATCACTTTTTGGTCTCATCAAACTCTTTTATGAAAAAGGAACTGGGAGAGTTCTCTTTAAGTGTTTTTTAGACTCTCAAAACATGAAAAACCCTCGAGTTTTCTATCCTTGGACTCGTTAAACAAACATTGAAAGACTAGCAATGGGATCGAACCACTCCGTCCTAGGTTTTGTTAAATATACTCCGAGGGACTCATCTGAAGGATGAGCTTACATTGACAAGCTATATGTTATCCTCCTCAAGCTTGTGTAAAAATAAAGAGGTACTCGCCAGAAATGGTGGGGGAAATTTTGGGAAAGGGATGTGTTTTCATATTCATATTAATCGCAGTAAGTGTCTCTCTTGAACATGAAACCCCCTATTCATCATTTGAATCTGGGTTGGGAAATCCATTTGTCTCTCGCTCGACTTGCTACAAGGTCATATCTTGGGTCATCTTTGAGTCAGTGATGTGAAGTCCTTGGTCGTGTCGTTCATATGTTCAAGAGAAGTTCACATGAGCCCTCTATTGAGTCGGCCATCTACAGTTGTCCATTCTTACTATGTCGGCCTTCCCTATGTCCATTTTGACCCATATTCATACTTTTTTTCATCCTCAAAATATGTTACTTATTTCATGTCATTGATGGGGGATACATCAAGGCCCTCCTGTGATGAGTCTTGTTCTATCGACTCCAACTCATTATTTGGAAATGAGACATAGAAATCATTTAGTACCTTGGAACCTGCATGCCTTAATGGCAGGTCTCTTCTCTTTCGATAGGGGTTTCACATCATTGATCCCTGATTGACAGATTCCGTCGAGTGCTAGACTTCATCTCATGCATTCACATTCGTTTGGATTGTACTTTGGTACCCTGGGAGTCATTGACATCAATGGTGATTTCCCTCTCACTTGTTAACGGTTTTCATCAATGACCAGTAATCAAGTGGTTTCTACCATGTTCGACTTCAGCACATGTAATCACATGGTTAGATTCGTACTTTCAGGTGACGGGATTGAAGACCCTGCGTCTCATATTTTTGATCCAGGCTGCGATGGAGTATGTATGATTTGTGTCGGCACATAGATCCACTTTGTATGTCTTGTGGCTATGTCGTCTTAATTCAAGTCTTCTCCCATAGATCCATAGTGTATTCCTGGTGGCTATGTAGAATTTTGAATGCATGGATCCATGGTGTATGATTGGTGGCCATGACCTACGTTTATGATTCCATTCATTTGTGATCTGAGCATGGGAATTCCTACCTTAGAACTGGTATTATATTCTGCAGATGCTTGGTTGTTTACAGGTTTTCGATTAAGTGCGCTCCTTGTTTCTGACACACACATGCATTTTACAAAGTATTTCGGTTGTCACAAGTTTCGGCCTCATACTTTGGGGGGCATTCTGTTACACATGATTTTGGTCACTCTGGTGATGTCTCTACAAGTGATGTATTTAGGCTCCCACAAGGATTTTTTTCTTGAGAAAAGTGACTATTGTCTCCTTCCAAAAACACATTTTTCAGATGGGTTTGCAGGCTGCCTATATAACAAGGTGTGAAAATCCTTCATTCGCGTAGGAAACCCAAACTTAGGGTGTGGACTTTTCACAGTCTACTCTATAGGTAGGGTGCGAACCTGTTTCAAAGCTTAGAAAAGAGAAGAGGTCACGAAGGTTCTAGAAGGGAATCTTCTAGAAAATGAGTTGGCATTCGCATGGTTGGCATCCTATTGACTTCTCATATTTAGTGGGATCATCCTCATCCATTTAACCATCTCTCCTTCTCCTATATATTTAAAGGTTTCTCATGGAAAAGGTTAAGCAATATTGAATGAAGAATTGGTGAAAGAATTGTGTGAAGGAATCTGCTTAGATAGAAGCTTGAAGACTTTATTTAGTCTATCAAGTTGTATTGGATCTTCTTCATGCATGTGTAGAGAAAGTGTGTTTTTTAGAACCAAGGGTCACTTAAAGGAATCTTGCGACATCAAGGCGATTCGGTTGTATCTTCTACTTTCATTTAATATAATATAGCGGCATGTCCCTTTCCCATAAAATCACTCTTATTTTATTGCATAACTCTTTGATCATATGCATAGGTTGACATTGAATATACTTTTCCATATTCACTTTGTTTGGTTTGTGTTGTCTTGGACTTGATTTCGCAAGAGCACCAGAGCGAAGAGGGAACAATAGAGACTTAAGGAAGCGATATAAAGGTAGGTCACTCATTCCTTCTTAGTAGTAGATATAATGATTGCAACTTAGGGAAAGAGTCATGTCCTGTCCTATTTTGTTCTAGATCTAGGTGGGTCTAGGGAGATCTATTAGTTTCCATAGCTACCGATTTATCCAATAACACACATTTTATACCATGCCAGAAGACAAGTGATGCCACACACATTGCCAATTTATTTTTCAGAGAACTAGTGAGACTACATGGATTGTCGAGGAAGATAGTTTCAGACAGAGACACTAAATTTGTAGGACACTTTTGGAGGAATCTATGGAAGAGGTTGGGGATGAACATATCCTTTAGTTCATCATATCAGACTCAGACAAATGGACAGACTGAATTAGTAAACAAAAGTCTTGAAAACTTCCTTAGAAGTGTAGTCACTGAGCAAGGTTGACAATGGGATCAGATTCTAGCACAGGCAGAATTTGCATTCAACAATTTAGTGAAAAGGAGCATAGGAAAATGTCCATTTGAAATTGTATATGGTGTATATCCAAGAGGGATTATAGAGCTGAGAAATTTGAGTCAAGATGAGTTCAGAAGTGTTGGAGCAGAGGATTTTGCAACAAAAATGAAGAAACTCCATGACAGAGTCAGAGAGAAGCTACAAGACATCAGTCAGAAATACAAGAGAAGAGTTGACCAAAAGAGAAGATAAGTTCAATTTGAAGTTGGAGATAAAGTTTTAGCTCATTTGAGAAAATAGAGGTTTTCAAGGGGAACATATAACAAATTGAAGATGAAGAAGATAGGACCATGCAGGATTCTCAAAAAATTCGCATCCAATGCTTACAAGATTGAGTTGTTGGACAATGTTGGGATATCACCGATATTCAATGTTGCAGAACTGTATCCTTATAGGAGAGATGAAGCAGGAGAATCAAATGATTAGGAAGAAATTTAGTGGGAAGAGTAATTTCCCATAGCAGAAAAACCTCAGATGTAGAAAATTATTTAACAGAGGGATGGAAAGAAAACCAGGAAAAGGACATATCCTGAATATTTAGTGAAGTGGAAAGATCATCCAATGGAATATGCATGTTGGGTCATAGAACCTGATATTTTGAAGCATGGAAAGATAGTGCAGTAGCTCATGGATAAGAGTCCATGAAAGTTTTTAACTAGAGGAGTATGATGCTGGAACATCGCCTTTAAAGTCAACAATGCACGTGTGGAGGTAGACGAACGACATGTCAATAATGACAGAGTTTCAAATCAAGAATTTAACTCAGAATTTAATCGGTTGTTGAGATATTTTGTAACAACATTTTAAAAATATAACTTGTTTGTAAATTCTTAAAGGAATGTAAGAAATGCAGATGTGGAGTGTCGATTCTATTTGGCAATAACTAGTAGTTATTGTAATAGGACAGAGTAGGTAATAGATTTGAATTTGAAATGATAGATTTCAAAACAGGACGAGAGAGCTCATGGAGCGGTACTTAGATAGTTTTTTCAGTATTGCATTGTAAGATAGAAGAACATAAGACAAGAAAGGAAGAGAAGAGTAGAGAAGAGTAGAGTAGTAGAAGCACTATGTATTTTGTTTCTCATGAATGAATAGAATAGATAGAAATTGTCCCAAATACTTGAACCGTGTTCATATCATGTGTGATTGAATGAATATGATCCTGTGTGTATGATTTGTTTCAGTTCACTCATGTATGATTGTTCGAGATATTAACTGTATGAGTTCGTGATGAAGTTTTTTGAGTATCAATTGTTTCTCTTCTGACACTTGTATGCAAGGTGTGCATCACGAACGCAATGAGTGCATCGACTGAGTCTTGGATTGACTCAGAGAGAATTTTAGAGAGAAGTAGAGAATCTCATACCAAGTGCAAGGTGTGCACAGCGTCAAGAAGCCAACAATCTTTGAAGGACCAACACAGAATAATGCCAGGTGGGAAGGAATCATTTTCTTTTCAAGGAAATCCTTCGTACCGAGTTATTCAAAAACATGAGAACACAAGGTCTGTGTGGGAGATAAAAATAATATTAAGGATAGAAACTCAGAAGAGATAACACTTTTCATGAGTGTTGGCTAAATCTTAGAGGCAGATTCGTCAGGAGAACAAAGGTTGGGAACCTTTGAAAACAGATAAATATTCCAGGCAGGGAGATATTAGGAGCTCAGGAGGATGAGCGACAGTAACCGTCTGATTGGTTGTGAAGAATAACCTGGATCGTTAGATCTACGTCTAGGCAGAGGAGGAATGAGCATAGGGGAATCATATCTCAACCACTATATCTGAGTGCATGGACCGACAACCTTTGGATCCAAAGGAATGTGCATGAGTTTTAACTCCTTGGGGTTGCACAAGAGAGAGGGTATTGCAAAGTCATGAAATCCTGACATCATCAGAACCATCCATCGGAAGGGATGTGTGGTGAATAATCAACATTTCGTTGACTCACGACTCAAAGAAGTCAAAGGGAAAATTTGTGAAACTCGCGAAATGCGAAGTCGCAAAAAGATCCCAATCACTGATTGAGGAGAGATCTAGACCATTGATTTTCCAGGGAGAATTTTGACATTTCGGGGATCGGGAGAACGGAGTTGAAGATCCTTTTGACTTTGTGATACGTGAAATCCCAACGAGATCTGGATCATTAGATCTAGAGGAGAGCAAGACGTCATATTTGGAGCATCCCGAAATATCAGAATGTTGGGAGTCAGGAACGTGAAGGAACTTGTGACTTGGAAGTCGCAAGTTGTGAAATCTTGATTCACGAAATAGGATTCTACACGGTCAGATCCAGAGGGGCACATAACCAAGATCTGAGCATTTTGTGTAAAGACCCAAAGAAATCCTAGGTCATCTGATCTAAGAGGACACATGGCAGAATTCCACGTATTTGGGGGGAAGGTCACGGGTTGTTGTGAGACCTGCACCAAGAAGCTGAGGGGGCCTATGTTTAGATACAGAATGGGACCTTTAAGGTTCCTGAGAGTCTTTTGACTTGAGAATCGGAGGATCCAAGACTGGGAGGTCGCGTAGCCCTATGTGGGAGTAGGGGGGTTGCATCAGCTTTCATGCCCACTTTTGTACTCATAACACTATTTTTGGACACACACACACACATACATATACATATACATATATATATACATCTTTCTTTCTTTGTGGATAACATTTTTTACAAATGTATTTACATGTATATATGTGTGCTTTTCTTTTTACATGTGAGCAATATGCCAATCTAAAACTTGATAATCTAGAGTATATGTTAAATGATTAAATCTCCTAGGAACATGGTTATATGTAATGTAAGCAAAAGATCGTTCTAAGAGACGTACCCTAAAGAATCATTGGTGCATAGTGGGATCATAAACACGGTAAACCCTATTTAATTGGTGTTAGCACTAGAAGTCACTCTTTGATTGCAGAGAGAGTAAGACCAATACCCATCAGAGATTTATATGTCACAGGTTGGTCTTATATGAGGTCAAATGGATGCAAACTCAAGATGATATCATTTTAACTCAGAAAACTAGGCCAAAAATGCATAGGGAAGTGAGGGACACAACTAACTTCAGTTAGGAAAATGAGTTTAAATTTGAGCAGAGGGAAGACTTAATGAGAAAGGTGAATGAGACTGTTATGGGCATCCAGCCTTCCAGCAACTCGGAGAAGAAAAGCTCAGACTCAAGATCACTCTTGAACTCAAGATTCAGACACTGCAATATGTCCAAATGACACAACTGTAGTAGCAGAATGATCAAACCTCCATCATCCTGCAACTACAATGACTTGACTGGATCTTCCATGCCCAAGCCATCTAGTGTAAGAGGGAAAAGAAAACATAGGGAACTGAGTAAAAACGATCATGATGAAGCTATAATTAAACCTACATTATAACAACATAACAATCCTCGGCTAGATCATCCATACTTGATTGTTTTAAAATAATTGAACAAAGAGATGGAAAGAAGTTGAATTCTATTAATATGACAGTCTCAAATGAAAATACACAACCAGAGATTCATAAAAAAAATTACAATCGGGAGCCTAGCTCAACCATTGACCATCCAAAATGTCCAAATGAGTCCATGATAAAACCTTCGATTTGAGAAACCACGAATCCTTAGATCTGGTGCCACGCGTCCCTCTGAATCAGATGACTCTTGCTAAATTTTGGTTTTCGAGGGGGACCTACAGACGAACCGTCTTCTTGACAGTCCTTTTGAGCTTTCCATTTATGGGGGAAGCAATGTTCAACCTCCACTCCCCAACTTCATTAATTATCTTTCTCAAGGTTTGGATAGGCTTGAGTCAACTCGGCACCTGGAAACGTGACGACCTTACCCTCCTCTTATCCATTTGGATCTGTGTTGGATGCTGATGAGCATCTGGTGCAAACAGCATGAAATCTGACTGGACGACGACCAGGCAAGAGGTTGTGGTGACAAAACAATGACTCAGAATATGTGAGCATCAACATCTAGGAGTTGAGGCGGAAGCACGAGGATATGTGTTAACATTAGGCTTCATGGGGGATAGAGTCCTCCCTGCGAGGCTCTAAGAACTCTTTTTGCAGTTTCAAATCCTTATTATTGGGCTATGGAGTCATGCTCAAAAACATCCTGCTGAGTAATCTAGGCTGACCCACACACTATTCTTCTTATGGACATAAAGCAAACACACCTTCTCCTGATAGAGCTTATTTATGTACAAAAACCTAAGCTAATTGATTTTTACAAAGCGCTAGGTGAAAGCAAACTTCCACCATAGCCACCCAGACTGTCTCGTAATATGATCCTTTTCTTTACTACAAATAATCCACAAAAGGCTAAGGAAGTATGACAGCAAAATGAGGACATCGATTGGAACACTAACTATAGCCCCAAATGATGATAAGGTGAATAAATCTGCAAGATACAATGCTTTTGTAAAACACATCTCTATATATAATCCCACAGGGTCACAAAATTTATAATCAGGGGAGCTCAACTGGTAAGAAATTAACTCTTGTCCTTGATTGTGACTCACTCATCGTGTGATGTTCTCAGAGTGAACAGGTGGGTGGAGAACTGATGTAGGTTGGATGATACCAGGTGATACCTGCTCAATTACAGGTTTTGGACATGAGATAAATTGCCCACTAATCTCCTCCTTTACATGTTACTCTGTGCTTTCTGTGAGTCTATGATAGTTGATTTCCACTCGATGCTTTTCCTTAATTAATAAAGGAAAAGGATCTATAGTGTGGTCTTGGAAACCTTTCATAACACCATACTCGCCTATGAGTATTGGTGAAGTAATGCAATTTGAAAATTTCAGAAAATTTGAAATGTATGACTCCATGTATATGGCCACAAGATCATGAATAATGCGATAGAATCCTAGCTGCTTTAGAAGACCATGCCACTCCTCTTGTAAAATTCTCTCTGTTTTCAAATAAATGTCCTCCTTGTTCTTTTGAACCCAACTCTTGATCATCAACAATTGTCGTCTCTTCTTCATAATAATGGTCACAAGATAAAGGTGCAACAGGATTTAGAACATCATAACTATGATCAGACAAGAACATATAGTTATCTATGCAATCAACCACTGCTATATGCTCAAAATGTTCTGGAAACTGATCATAAGATTAATATGCATTCCTTCCTATAGAAAAATATGCAAATTTTGAAGAACCTGATTCCAACTGTGAATCATACCTACTTCCTTGTTGTTTTTCTAGATCTGATTCATATTCACTATCTTCTTGCTCAGAATCTAAAACAGATTGATAGTCTTCTTGCTCATGTACATGCAAATTTTCGATATATGCCTACCCACTTGCTAGCCTTGATGTTCTCTTTGACCTCTACAACATCTTCAAACATATGTCTTAACAATCAATATTTCATTTCTCTCAGGATAAGGACAAGCTTTGGATGTTGAACCATGACATAGTACACCATGGCAACAGTCTTTGTGGGTTTGATCTCCACAAGTATACTATGATAAACATTGTAAAATCTCCAATTGAAGACAGCCAAGTCTTCCTCTTCCCCTTTCCTCAAGGCATTAAACTCAAACCAACATTGATCAAGGGAATTGTTCTCACCTCAACACTTTAAAAAAACATGGCATAGCTCGGTCCAGGAACCAATAGAACCAACCTCCAGACATCTAAACCACATAGTAACATCTCCAGATAGGGAATGTGATAAAAGCCTCATGGTAACATCATCATGAACGATATCAAACTGATCAATAAAGTTCTCAAAGTCCCCCAAGTGCCTCTCAGTTGTAACATGATCCTCCCCAGAAAATTGAGGAAGATACTCAAAGGAATCAAGAGGATAAGGGTTAAGGCGATATAACAACCTCAATGGTTTAAACAACTTATTTCTGATTTTAATTTGAAAAGCAGTGGGTTGATCATGAGGATTAACGAGTTGATGGCAAGGCTTAGCAGGAATAGCGGAGGGTAACAATATTTGAGAAGAATGTGAATTATTTTCAACCTCCTCAAGGCTATAGGGGTGATCAATTTTGAGAGGAGATGCAATACATATATCACTTTTATAAATAGGTTGAGGTGAAGACACGGGAACATCATATACAACAAAAGAAGAGGGCATGTCTTCTTCTTCCAAGGATGGATGAATGAAGGAAGGATTATTGTCATCTGAATATACAAAGCAGAAGATAATCATGTTTATATGTGAAGGGAAAGATTGAAATGAGTTGATAAAGAAGAACAGGACTTCATGAAGAAAACTCATAGACTGATACCTGGCCTTTCCCTTCATTATGGTCATTTTTTTGTCAAGGGGATCCTCCCCAGTGGAGTCTTTGATTGTGGAGTCACCAAGTGCAAGATGCAATCTTAAATGGTTCTTATATCTGATGCACCTTCATAATTAGAAGCTCTTTGTCATTCTCCCAGGGAAGATATCTTCACTTTTGTCCCTGGCAACGACACCATAAATGTTAGCACTAGAAGTCACTCTTTGATTGCAGAGAGAGTAGTACCAGTACCCATTAGATTTTTATATGTTATAGGTTGGTTTTATACAAGGTTAAATGGGTGCAGACTCAAGATGGTATCGTTTTAACTCAAAAAACTAGGCCAGAAATGCACAGGGAAGTGAGGGCCACAACTAACTTCAGTCAGGAAAATGAGATTAAATGTGAGCAAAGGGAATACTTAATGAGAAAGGTGAATGAGACTGTTATGGGCATCAAGCCTTCCAGAATCTTGGAGAAGAAAATCGCAGACTCAATATCACTCTTGCGCTCAAGCTTCAGACACTGCAATATGTCCAAATGACATAGATGCAACAAAAAAATGATCAAACCTCCATCATCCTACAAATACAACGACTCAACTGGATCTTCCATGCCTGATCCATCTAGTGTAAGAGGGAAAAGACAACACAGGGAACTGAGTAAAACCGATCACGATGCAGCTATAATCAAAACTACATTATATCAACATAACAATCCTCAACTGGATTAGCCATACCCGAGTGTTTGAACACAGCTAAACAAAGAGATGGAAAGAAGCTAACTTCTATTAATATGTCAGCCTCAAATCAAAATACACAACCAGAGATTCATCAAAAACTTTACAATCGGGAGAATAGCTCAACCTTCGACCATCCAAAATATCAAAATGACTCCATGCTAAAACCTCTCATTTGCGAAACCGTTAATCCTTGGATCTGGTGCCACATATCCCTTTGAATCAGACGGCTCCTATTGATTTTTGGTTTTTGAGAGGGACCTACAAATGAGTCGACTTCCTTACAGTCCTTTTGATCTTTCCATTTATGGGGGAAACAATGTTCAACCATCGCTCCCCAACTTCATTAACTGTATTTCTCAAGGTCTGGATAGGCCTGAGTCAACTCGGAACCTGGAAACATGACGACCTTACCCTACTCTTGGCCATCTGGATCTGTGTTGGATGCTGACGAGGATCTGGTGCAAACGACATGAAATCTAACTGGACGACGACCAGACGAGAGGCTATGGTGACAAAATGACGACTGAGAATATGCAGGCGTCAACATGCAGGAGTTGAGGTAGAAGAACAAGGATATGTGTTAAAAACTAGGACACAAACAACTGATCATCTAGGTAAACCCAGAGGCAAGAAATGTCATGTGACAAAGAATCACGAAGAAATTATATCACTGCATTGTACTCGACAACATTATTTGTTGTGATTCCTAGACAAATACCTCTGGAAGATGCTAGCACTCTGTAAATCTGTTCGGTTGGTAAATAGACAATGAAGGTAACTTTTTCAACCAAATTTGAGACCCAAAACTAGCCTTTCGAATCTGGAGAGGGCTCTCTCGGGAGGCGCGGTCTTCGTGCGGGATATGGATTTGAAAGCAATGACTAGATTTAACACCTTTGATATAATGGGTTCTGGTTACATTGGTGCAAGAAAGTAATACTTGGGCTATGGAGTCAATTTGAGGAAATGACAGAGAAAAATGACTCAGTGACTAAACCTAGGAGGATAAGGCTAGGAAAGTAACAGTCTTGAGTGTAAAACTGTAATGTGTGGCGGGGAGAAAAACACAGGAATTAACTCAGAGCACTGCTGCAGAGAGTTAGGAGTTAGCTTTTAGAATAAAATGTTTTGTCTAAGTGGCGTGAGAAAAGGGAACTGCATAGCGAATCCTCAGGTTTGAAAATTCGTTCTGAAATAGACAAAAAAATATATGAATAAATATTATCAGAAGCACATACCCAAATAAAGAGGCACAATACATTTGACTGCTACAACTAAAATATTTTCCTCAAGTTACAGGACCTTTTCATTAAGCTTCGGTCAAAAAATCAAATTACATACAATAGGTATCATCTACCAATTTTGCCAACCAACCCCGTTTACATGAAAATGATCCCCATATATAGAAAACTAAAGTCACCCTTGGCTGCTAGGGTCGACCTATTCCCTCCTAGAATCATGGATCCATTTTCTTTGAAAGAGAACAATAACTTCAATGGATTCACTAAAAATAGAAAACCCAACTTTTCCAAATCATAATAGTAACTGAAATATTATTTCCAATCATTGATCATGATCAAAATTCTACCATATGGTTTTTATGAGTCATCATGTGCATTTCTAGACACTTTGTCGCCCTTGCACAACAAGTCTGTTACGCAATAGTAAGCTACAACAAAAACGCAGTGGAATGCGCAACAAACTGGGAAAATAGGCGTTAAATATGACATCGTATCTCACGCGTAAAAAACTATTTTTATAAACTGAGAGACTTTTTTGTATCTAAGCTCATTATAAAGAAACAACTATCTCGATTTTGTGAAATTTATCTCCAGATGTCCGTAATACGTGTCGCAAAAACATGTCTCGGATGGGATATCATGAAAACTAAAATATAGGGCTCAAATATTCCTTCTAATCTCCCAATCCATGACACGTTTTGAAACTCTGAGAGAGGTTTTTATTTTTTGGTTTGTCCTTGACAAAAACCTCTCGGGGAGTTTCACAATTCCTCTCCATTTGGTCAGAAATTGATCTTGAAGTTGACCACTAAACCAGTCATTTGCGCAGTGCGACCTGTAGCCTATGTGCAGGAAAATCCACTGAACGATGACATCCTCTGCATGACACCATCCTATGCGTGACAAAATCCACTGTGTGACAACATCCTATGTGTGAAAAAATCCACTACGCGACAACATCCACTACGCGACGAAATCCATTGTGCGACAACATCCCATGCACGACAACCCACTACGTGACGAAATCAATTGTGCGACAACATCCTATGTGAGACAACATTTTTTGCACGAAAACATTCTCTACGTGGTGCGTAGTGAATTTTGCAGCGCATAGTTGCAAATGGAAATGGAACAAATAAATGATAAGCTTCCTTTTGAAAATGACCCTTGATGATGTTAGATGCTTCCAGTCATAAAAACAATATTTTTGCTAACATGCATGTCTTTGCAAATTGTTGATAAACCTATAACCTTAGCTATGAAAATCATGGTGCTAACAGTTGTCTCCAATGGGGATGCTATCCTCCCTGTGAGGTAGAAAAGAACAGTAGACCAAGTGCCAATCCATTGGGCTTCTCCCAAATGCAACTTTCCAACTATAACTTGTAATCAACATCCGCTGAAAACCCAAAACTGTATATGCTCCAAATTGAAATCTGAAAACTAAGCCGGAAATGAAAACTACAGATTGCTAAAAGAAATTCTTGTAGTATCGAGATTATTTTCACTCCTACCTACCCTAAGTGCTGACAAAGATATCAATCACATGAAATAAAAATGTCAATGCAACCATGCAAGAACTTTATCCACTTTTTGGTTTCTTTGCACAT
>SNQJ01S0015690.1:25138-47033 GCA_010110895.2 Picea sitchensis | reverse complement strand
ATCACTTTTATAAATAGGTTGAGGTGAAGACACGGGAACATCATATACAACAAAAGAAGAGGGCATGTCTTCTTCTTCCAAGGATGGATGAATGAAGGAAGGATTATTGTCATCTGAATATACAAAGAAGAAGATAATCATGTTTATATGTGAAGGGAAAGAGAGAAATGAGTTGATAAAGAAGAACATGACTTCATGAAGAAAACTCATAGACTGATATCTGGCCTTTCCCTTCGGTATGGTCATTTTTTTGTCAAGGGGATCCTCCCCAGTGGAGTCTTTGATTGTGGAGTCGCCAAGTGCAAGATGCAATCTTAAATGGTTCTTATATCTGATGCACCTTCATAATTAGAAGCTCTTTGTCATTCTCCTAGGGAAGATATCTTCACTTTTGTCCCTGGCAACGACACCATAAATGTTAGCACTAGAAGTCACTCTCTGATTGCAGAGAGAGTAGTACCAGTACCCATTAGAGTTTTATATGTTACAGGTTGGTTTTATACAAGGTTAAATGGGTGAAGACTCAAGATGGTATCATTTTAACTCAAAAAACTAGGCCATAAATGAACAGGGAAGTGAGGGCCACAACTAACTTCAGTCAGGAAAATGAGATTAAATGTGAGAAAAGGGAATACTTAATGAGAAAGGTGAACGAGACTGTTATGGGCATCAGGCCTTCCGGAATCTTGGAGAAGAAAATCTCAGACTCAAGATCACTCTTGAGCTCAAGCTTTAGACACTGCAATATGTCCAAATGACACAGATGCAACAACAAAATGATCAAACCTCCATCATCCTACAAATACAACGACTCAACTGGATCTTCCATGCCTGATCCATCTAGTGTAAGAGGGAAAAGACAACACAGGGAACTGAGTAAAACCGATCACGATGCAACTATAATCAAAACTACATTATATCAACATAACAATCCTCAACTGGATTAGCCATACCCGAGTGTTTGAACACAGCTAAACAAAGAGATGGAAAGAAGCTAACTTCTATTAATATGTCATCCTCAAATCAAAATACACAACCAGAGATTCATCAAAAACTTTACAATCGGGAGAATAGATCAACCATCGACCATCCAAAATATCAAAATGAATCCATGGTAAAACCTCTCATTTGTGAAACCGTGAATCCTTGGATCTGGTGCCACGCATCCCTTTGAATCAGACGGCTCCTATTGATTTTTGGTTTTTGAGAGGGACCTACAAATGAGTCGACTTCCTGACAGTCCTTTTGATCTTTCCATTTATGGGGGAAACAATGTTCAACCATCGCTCCCCAACTTCATTAACTGTCTTTCTCAAGGTCTCGATAGGCCTGAGTCAACTCAGAACCTGGAAACATGACGACCTTACCCTACTCTTGGCCATCTGGATCTGTGTTGGATGCTGACGAGGATCTGGCGCAAATGGCATGAAATCTAACTGGATGATGACTAGGCGAGAGGCTATGGTGACAAAACGACGACTGAGAATACGCGGGCGTCAACATGCAGGAGTTGAGGTAGAAGAACAAGGATATGTGTTAAAAACTAGGACACAAACAACTGAGCAGCTAGGTAAACCCAGAGACAAGAAATGTCATGTGACAAAGAATCACGAAGAAATTATATCACTGCATTGTACTCGACAACATTATTTGTTGTGATTCCTAGACAAATACCTCTGGAAGATGCTAGCACTCTGTAAATCTGTTTGGTTGGTAAACAGACAATGAAGGTAATTTTTTCAACCAAATTTGAGACCCAAAACTAGCCTTTCGAATCTGGAGAGGGCTCTCTCGGGAGGTGCGGTCTCCGTGTCGGATATGTATTTGAAAGAAATGACTAGATTTAACGCCTTTGATATAATGGGTTCTGGTTACATTGGCGCAAGAAAGTAAGACTTGGGATATGGAGTCAATTTGAGGAAATGACAGAGAAAAATGACTCAGTGACTAAACCTAGGAGGATAAGGCTAGGAAAGTAACAGTCTTGAGTGTAAAACTGTAATGTGTGGCGGGGAGAAAAACACAGGAATTAACTCAGAGCACTGCTGCAGAGAGTTAGGAGTTAGCTTTTAGAATAAAATGTTTTGTCTAAGTGGCGTGAGAAAAGGGAACTGCATAGCGAATCCTCAGGTTTGAAAATTCGTTCTGAAATAGACAAAAAAATATATGAATAAATATTATCAGAAGCACATACCCAAATAAAGAGGCACAATACATTTGACTGCTACAACTAAAATATTTTCCTCAAGTTACAGGACCTTTTCATTAAGCTTCGGTCAAAAAATCAAATTACATACAATAGGTATCATCTACCAATTTTGCCAACCAACCCCGTTTACATGAAAATGATCCCCATATATAGAAAACTAAAGTCACCCTTGGCTGCTAGGGTCGACCTATTCCCTCCTAGAATCATGGATCCATTTTCTTTGAAAGAGAACAATAACTTCAATGGATTCACTAAAAATAGAAAACCCAACTTTTCCAAATCATAATAGTAACTGAAATATTATTTCCAATCATTGATCATGATCAAAATTCTACCATATGGTTTTTATGAGTCATCATGTGCATTTCTAGACACTTTGTCGCCCTTGCACAACAAGTCTGTTACGCAATAGTAAGCTACAACAAAAACGCAGTGGAATGCGCAACAAACTGGGAAAATAGGCGTTAAATATGACATCGTATCTCACGCGTAAAAAACTATTTTTATAAACTGAGAGACTTTTTTGTATCTAAGCTCATTATAAAGAAACAACTATCTCGATTTTGTGAAATTTATCTCCAGATGTCCGTAATACGTGTCGCAAAAACATGTCTCGGATGGGATATCATGAAAACTAAAATATAGGGCTCAAATATTCCTTCTAATCTCCCAATCCATGACACGTTTTGAAACTCTGAGAGAGGTTTTTATTTTTTGGTTTGTCCTTGACAAAAACCTCTCGGGGAGTTTCACAATTCCTCTCCATTTGGTCAGAAATTGATCTTGAAGTTGACCACTAAACCAGTCATTTGCGCAGTGCGACCTGTAGCCTATGTGCAGGAAAATCCACTGCACGATGACATCCTCTGCATGACACCATCCTATGCGTGACAAAATCCAATGTGCGACAACATCCCATGCGTGAAAAAATCCACTACGCGACAACATTCTATGCGCGACAACATCCACTACGCGATGAAATCCACTGTGCGACAACATCCCATGCACGATAACCCACTACGTGACGAAATCCATTGTGCGACAACATCCTATGTGAGACAACATTTTTTGCATGAAAACATTCTCTACGTGGTGTGTAGTTGCAAATGGAAATGGAACAAATAAATGATAAGCTTCCTTTTGAAAATGACCCTTGATGATGTTAGATGCTTCTAGTCATAAAAACAATATTTTTGCTAACATGCATGTCTTTGCAAATTGTTGATAAACCTATAACCTTAGCTATGAAAATCATGGTGCTAACATTTGGCTCCAATGGGGATGCTATCCTCCCTATGAGGTAGCAAAGAACAGTAGACTAGGTGCCAATCCATTGGGCTTCTCCCAAATGCAACTTTCCAACTATAACTTGTAATCAACATCCGCTGAAAACCCAAAACTGTATATGCTCCAAACTGAAATATGAAAACTAAGCCGGAAATGAAAACTACAGATTGCTAAAAGAAATGCTTGTAGTATCGAGATTATTTTCACTCCTACCTACCCTAAGTGCTGACAAAGATATCAATCACATGAAATAAAAATGTCAATGCAACCATGCAAGAACTTTATCCACTTTTTGGTTTCTTTGCACATGCTTACTCCAAAGGCTATTTACTGATAAGTCATTCAAAAATTTATCTATAAATTCAAATCTCAAAAAATCAAAATCATTGAGACCGTTTGCCGCCTCCAGCAAAACTACAAATGGATCTTCCAGAACGTGCACAAAACAACAATCATGTTTCACCCCTTCCACTGCATCCTGGTTTTCTGTAATTGAACCTGTTGATTACCACAAAAAGGCTGAAAAATATGTTGAGACTGCTGGAAATAACAATCTTCTGAATAACAAGACAGTGTTGGTTGAAATGAAACCCCTAGTGGAAAGCAATTCATATCTAACACCGACGTTGATTGACCATCATATTTATTTCCAAGATGATAGTTGATCACATGCTGCAAATCTGAATTGAAATACCCTTCCATGTAATCAACAACAGGGTCATTAAAGGTATGATAAGGTTTTTGGTCCCCTTTACTGATAACAATTTTCTCATGTAAAACAATGTCACTATGAATGCAGACAGACTTCAGTGCTTCCTATGTTATCTCATGATCTTCTTTCAACAATTCAAAGGAAGAAAAGCATAATGGGAGACAACTTTCATTGGCAAGTCCACTACTTTCTTCATATTCAACATCATGCCTAGAGTATTTCAAATTTGAAACATTATGAACATTTTTCATCAACAATTTGAAAGACGCAAAACATAACGGCAAAGTTTTTTCACCTAATTCAAAACTTTCTTCATTTTATTCATTGTTGTCATATGCATATTTGCCAATTTCTTTGGGTTGCTGAAAACAATCATTTTCAGATTCATCTTCAGTCAATGGCTATAATTTTGAACTGATAAAACCTTCCATATAAAAAACAACAGGGTCATTAAACACATGAGAAGATTGTTGCAATTTCTTGTCAATTGTTTCCCATAAATTAGTGTGATTTTGCATCAACAAACATTCCTCTGCCTCAGTGATGATCTTTAAATTTTCTTTCAACAATTTAAACAAAGAAAAGCATAAAGGTAAACAATTTCCTTCAGTTGATTCAGTACTTTCTTCATATGCTTCTTTGTAATTGTGATATGTAGGCTGATTGCTCTCATTACACTGCTGAAAAGGAATATTTTATGGTAGAGAACATGCAGCTAGTTGTTCTAGGAAATCAACATCATAATTATCATTTAAAGACAAATCAACAACATCTGCAATGTCATCTAACGAGAAAAGTCTTGGGACATCAACCTACTCTTCAACAAGTTGATTTGCAAATTCATTTTCTTGATTGTCTACAAATGAATACATAAAACAATCGACCCCATGCTTATCATGGGATGGATCATAAGCTAAATTAGCACCTTCTTTTTCAATAAGTGGAATATAATCCTTTGCAAAATCATCATCATTTAAAGCTTCAAGAGGACATATGATATTTTTAACCCTCTTCTCAAGATTCAAATCAACTGCTCTTTGTTCATATTCCTTGTCATATGCTTTAGCATCCAACTCCTCATTTCAAATCTATTTATATGTTTGAATATTGTCTTCAACTTCATGAGCATTGTTGAACATCTGTTGTAAATACATAGATTTTCTCTCCATAAAAAGAAAAGATAAGTCTGATTGAAAGGTTGTTACAAAATGGAGCTTGGCAACAACTTCAGGAGGTTGGACTTCTTTAGGCAGTTTATAATAAAGACTAGCAAACCTCCAACTGAAATTTGAGATGGTTTCATATTTCATTCTTCTCATGGCATAAAACTCTAAAAGAAGTAGATCCCATGAATTTATCTCACCCCAAAACCTACGAAAAACTTCCCTCAGTTCATCCCACGAGCTAATCGACTGAGGCTACAAATATCTAGACCATGCTTTGGCATCTCCTTGTAAGGATTGAGAAAAGGACCTCATAGACACATCATCATGTTCGATCTCAAGAATGTCCATGAAATGCTCAAAGACCTAAATATTTTTTTCAGCTGACTATCCATCAAGATCTCCATCGAACCTAGGAAGATACTTATAATGTTTTAGAGGAAATTCATCAAGGATGGAAGGAAATTTAAGAGGACTATATATTTCTTGAATCTTGGAGGGTGTAGGATTAAGAACATAAGGTACAAGATCAGATTTGGTTTAATTAATCTCACAAGAATGATCATGGACATCATATGGCTCATAGGAAGGATCTTGGTGAATATCGGTTATACAAGAATAAGGAGGAATACATACAGTTTACAATGAAGGATATACAAGGGTAGATCTTTGGGATTCATTTGAACACATTAAGTGAATAAATATTCTTTTGAAAAACTCAGGAAATGAAAAGAAGATATTGATAAAATAGAAAAGTACTTCTTTATCTAAACTTAAGCTCGAGTACCTTATTTTTCCATACTACTCTTCCATATTTCTGTCAACAGGTCTCATTCTCCAGTGTAGTCTTTGAATCACATTTGAACCTTGATTAGAGTCACCATGAAAACTTTATCTCTGGATTCTTATGCCAGTGGAATCACCTTCAAACTAGTTTTCCAATGTGTGGAGTCACTAGAGCATAAATAAATCCAATATGTGCCTAAGTCTCTACTGCTCTCAGACCTTAGAACTACAACAATGTCATTCTTCCCAGGGAAAGTTTCATTCAATTCCGTCCCCAGAAATGGTGCCAGAATGTTAGCACTCTGTAAATATTTTCGGTTGATAAACAGAGACGAAGGTAACTTTTTCAACCAACTTTGAGACCCAAAACTAGCCTTTCGAATCTGGAGAGGGCTCTCTCGGGAGGTGCGGTCTCAGCGCAGGATATGGCTTTGAATGAAGTGGCTATATTTAACACCTTTGATATAATGGGTTCTGGTTATATTGGTGCAAGAAAGTAAGACTTGGGCTATGGAGTCAATTTGAGGAAATGATAGAGACAAATGACTCAGTGACTGAACTTGGGAGGATAAGGCTAGGTGAGAAACAATCTTCAGTGTAAAACTGTAATGTGTGGTAGGGAGAAAAACACGGGAAGTAACTTGGAGCACCACTGCAGGCGAATTCAGAGTTAGCTTTTAGAAGAAAACGTTTTGTCTAAGTGGTGCGAACAAGGGACCTTGCATAGCAAATCCTCAAGTTCGAAAAACTATTTTGAAATAGACAGAAAAAGATATGAATAAATATGGTAGGAAGAACATACACAAATAAAGAGGCACAATACATCCGACTGCTACAACTAGAATATTTTCATCAAGTTACATGACCTTTGCATTAAGTTTCGGTCAAAAACTCAAATTGCATACAATAGTTATCATCTACCAATTTTTCCAACCAACCCCTTTTACATGAAAATGATCCCCATATATAGAAAACTAAAGTCACCCTTTGCTTCTAGGGTCGAACTATTCCCTTCTAGAATCATGGATCCATTTTCTTTGAAAGAGAACAATAACTTAAACGAATTCACTAAAAATAGAAAACTTGACTTTTCCAAATCATAATCGTAACTAAAATATTCTTTCCAGACATTTATCATGATCAAAATTTGACCATATGGTTGTTATGAGTCATCATGTGCATTTCTAGACACTCTGTCACCCTTGCACAACAAGTCTGCTACGCAACAGTAACTTACAACAAAAACGTAGCGGAATGCGCAACAAAATAGGCAAATAGGCGTTAACTATGACATCATATATCACTGGTAAAAACCTATTTTTAGAAACTGAGAGAGGTTTTTGTATTTAAACTCGTTATCAAGAAAAACCTCTCTTGGTTTCTTGAAATTAATCTCCATATGGCCAGAATACGTGTCACAAAAACATGTCTCGGACGGGAAATCATGAAAATGGAAAACTAGGGCTCAAATATTCCTTCTAATATCCCAATACATGACACATTTTGAAAATATGAGAGAGGTGTTTATTATTTGGTTTTCCCTCGACAAAAGGCTCTCGAGGATTTTCAAAATTATTCTCCAGTTAGTCAGAAATTTATCTTGAAGTTGACCACAAAACCAGTCATTTGCGCAATGCGGCCTGTAGCCTATGCACAGGAAAATCCACTCCGCGATGATTTCCTCTGCACGAAACCATCCCATGCACGACAAAATAAACTACGCAACAACATCCTATGTCCAACAAAATCCATTGCGTGACAACATCCTATGCGTGACAACATCCACTGCGCGACAACATCCCATTCACGAGAACCCACTGCGTGACAAAATCCCTTGCACGACAACATCCTATGCACGACAACATTCTTTGCATGACAACATTCTCTGTGTGGTGTGTAGTGAATTTTGTAGCGCGTAGTGAATTTTGCAGTGCGTAGTTGTGAATGGAGATGGAACAAATAAATGATAAGCTTCCTTTTGAAAATGACCCTTGGAGATGTTAGATGTTGCCAATCATAAAAACAATATGGGTGCTAACATGCATGACTTTTCAAATTGTTGAAAAAGCGATAACCTATAACCATTTAACTAGGACACAACCAACTGAACATCTAGGTAAACCCGAAGGTGAGAAATTTCATGTGACAACGAATCATGAAAAATTCTATCACTGGGTTGTACTCGACAACATTATTTGTTGTGTTGCCTAGACAAATAACTCTCGAAGATAGCAACTAGAATCCAAGTGTGAAAATCACTCAAGTTGCTGAATCAAGCCTCTGAGTGTGTTGGCTAGTGTCATCCGCGAACCCAAAGTAAACCTCTGATTCACTTGACATTTTCCCAAGTGAAAACGAATACATAAATAACTACACGTCTACAAGATAAAAAAGAAAAACAATGTATAAGAGACTATACATATATACAAGAAGCCACCTATGTGACCAACCTAAGAGTAGTACTTCTTAAAGTAGAGCCCATTTATAGGCTCCACTAAATCATTTCCCTCAAAATAAATGAAACAATAAGTGTCCTTCTCTAAGACCTCTTTCACAATGAATGGTCTGAACCACATGGGTTTGAACTTGCCTACCCCCACAGGATCTCTGTCTTGATCATAGACCAGGACAAGATTTCCTTCAAAGAAAATATAAGGTCAAACGGACCTATCATACTGACACTTGAATCATTTCGTATGAGCCTCATTATCTAAGGTTGCATCACAATGCTTCTCATCGAGTTTCTCGAGATATAGAAGACATTCCTCAAGCAGTGAAGTGTCTGGTAGTAACTCCACTACCAACTTTAAAGAGGGATCTGACATTCAATAGGTAAGAATTCTTCCAACTCGTATATGATTTGAAAAGGTGAAAACCCGATGACAATCTTCAGAAACATTTGATAGGCCCACAATAGTGAATACACCAACAAATGCCAATTCAACTTGGCAGAATTGATCGTCCGTTGAAGAATAATATTAAGAGACTTAATCAGAGCTTCAACCTGACCATTCACTTGTGTGTATTAGGGGGATGAATGTTCTTATTTGAACCCGATATTTGGCGTTAATTCATTCATCATTCTATTCAGGAAGTGATTTCCATGTTCAATGCCAATCTCCTTCAGTATACCAAACCTTGCTACTATATGATTAAAGATGAAAAGATTTGTGGTTTCTCCATCATTCCTAAATGTTGGCATAGCTTCAACCCACTTTGTGAAGTATTATACTGCTACGATGATGTAATGATGCCCTTTGGCTAAAGCTGGGTGACATGTAGTAAATTAAATCCACCACTTGGTGAAAGGACCAACAACAATGGCTAGTAACATAGGATCAAGGTGTGCCTACATCTTCCAACAAAAGATCTGGCATAGGTGGCACTTCTTGACCAGCTCCACACAATCCTTGATTAATGAGGGCCAGAAGTAACATCCACATATAATATTTTGGGTTGTTTCCAACCCAGACAAATGACCACCACATGCTCTAGTGTGACAGTCCTTCAAAACTACCTTTTCTTCTTCGTGTATGAGACATTGGTGAAGAATGCAATCTACGCCTTGACGATACAAAGTGTCATCGAGTATAAGATAGTTTTGTGCTTGATGTCAAATTTGTCAATTCTCATCGTGAGAAGAAAAAGAGGGTCAATTCAAATTTTGGACATACACAAGTATATCTCCATACCATGGGTATGAAGATTCAATTAGAAAAAGATCTCCATTTATGGGTGATTCTTCGGGCACAATATCACTAGACTCGACCGATAGTTCCAAAATTAGTTCGACAAAGACCAATGACTTTTTGGATTTCGTAGAAACAAAATCCAAGTCAAAATCATGTAGGATAACTATCCATATACTGATCTTTATTCCAATGACCCATCATGTTAACACATATTGGAAAGGGTTGACGATGACAATGATGGTGGTTTTGCAAAGAAAAATGTAGTGATGAAACCGTTTGACAGGGTGGATAGTTGCTAAAGCAAGTTTCTCAACATGAGAGTAGTTGCGTTCTGGTCCAACTAGGCCTTGGTTAAGATAATATATAGCGTTCTCCTCGAGCATGTCATCTTCCTGGACCAAGACCATGTTGATGGTTGACTTTGTAGCATCCAAATACAAAAATAATTATTTGTTATAATCAGGAGGTCGGAGCAAAGGGGCAGATGTCAAGGCACATTTCAATGCTTCAAAAGAGCACTAAGAAGTTTCATCCCAATAGAATGGGACCCCTTTCTTCAAAAGATGCATGAGCCCTTTAGTGATCTGAGCGTAATTAGCGACAAAATGCTAAAGAAAACTTTCTTTCCCCTGGAAGCTTTGAAGCTCGAGTATTGTGCATGGGGGATGAAATTTAACTAACACCTCAAACTTGAGAGGATCGACAATTATCCCTGTTGTTGATACAATGGCGCCTAAAACATGACCTAACGTCACGCAGAATCTGCACTTGTTAGGATTCAAGCGAATTTGATAGTGGCGACATCACTCAAAGATTAGTTGTAGATGGGTGGGATGATCAGATCTCTTGCAAGAATGTGATGTTATATCATCGAGGTACGCCTCAAATATGTGTTTTAGGTCATGAAAAGAGAATGACATGGCCCGCTAAAAGGTAGCTCCATCATTCTTCAGGACAAAAGGCATATGTTGATATGTGAAGGTACCGCAAGGACAAATAAAATTTGTTTTATGTTGGTCCTTGGGTTTGATTTGAATCTGATTGTATCCTGAAAAACTGTCCATGAAAAAAAAAAATTCGCAGTCGGCACATTCATCAACAATATGATCAATAAACAGGGTTGGGAAATTTTCTTTCGGGCAAGCCTTATTTAAATCGCATAAATACATATAAACACGTATCGTGCCCTATTTCTTGTTGATCGGAACGGGGTTCGACACTGTTATAGCAATATTTTCCTCACCCTATGCAATCTTTCACAGAAGGCCTTTTTCCAATTCTCTATGCAGACTTGTCATCCTTTTTGCAAGTTCCATAGCTAAAATATACATTTTTCCACATTTACGCACCTTGAATACTATAAAACATACGTATATGCAGGTTGCAGGACTACAACCAACGTACATCAAGATTTGTTCCCAAAAATGAAAAATGGAGTCAGTTTTCCATGTCACGACAAGATATCTATGATCCTTGGCCTTCCATATATTGGAAAATTTCTGACTCGGCCCTTTAGTTCCATTTGAAGGATATAAATGGGTCAATTCCGAGCTATGGAAAAGAGGAGAAAGAATTCAACTTTGAGAGAAAAGGTACTCTGGAGAAATTATGTACTTCATATTGATTTTGCATCCCTTTGTCCTTTAAGTCTGAATATAGTGTTCATCCCCCAAGCTCTTCCCTTATTGATTGAGAACTTCATTGTCTCTCTTCTATGAGGTTGCCTTTGGTGGATAATTGAAGTGGTGGAGGGCCAACTAGAAGGAACTTAGTTTCCCGGTTCCGAACTGTGCCGAAACAGAACTATGAAAATTTTTCACCTTTGTTGATCATATATTAATAGAATTATTATTTTCTCGTCCAATTGATATCTTGCAAATATTTGAATTATTATTCCATGGGTGTATTTGTCATGTTTATTAATGGATTATTCTATTGAATGTTCTAACATCATATATTATCACCATATGCTTTCTTTGCTTGGTTGTTGAAGACTAGTTGCAGGTATATTGATTTGGGTCAAGTGCTCAAAGGTGGACTTCATAGAACATTTGGATGAGGTAGGCCTTTTATATTGTCTTGCTAGAATATTTGTTTACATAACATACTTGAGAATAGAGTTGATTTCTATAGTCATTTCCATCTATTGTGGTTTACCCTATCCATAGAGAGATTTTCCTCCTAATAGAATTGGCGACTCCACTGGGGATTGATCTTCTTTCTTAGGGTTTGGAGTACTTTTCTCCTTGGATTTCTCTCGTTCCTATTGCATTTCTTGTCATACCATTTCTTGAAAACCTCTGTTCACTCTGGGTCTAAGTTTTTTAGATTTCTCCCTTGCCTGGCTTTGTTTTTGAAACATATATGTGGTTTTTGTCTTGACAGTCGCATATATATGTGTGTTGTCACATATATATTCTTTGTTTCCTTGAACAATCGTGTACATCAACCTCTTCTACTTGTTTATTGGGTTTGGTGTTTCATGGGTGGGATTTGATGTGTGTTAAGTCTTCTTAGATCTCTATAGTGACTGTTAAGTGTCCATGGCATGATAGGAGACCTGTCTGGGGTTGAATTTTTGGGCGGAGTATTTCTCATCACATTTTCATTTCGATTTTCCTTGTACATTGGGATGGGTGTTTTGCTCCTTGGTATCCTACTTAAGTTATCATTTTCTATACACAGTAGAGTTTTTAGATATCAATTTGTTGTTCAGTCCATGCATTTTCTTTTTCTTATATTGAAAATACAAAAATATTAGGCATTTTGCATCGCTTGGTATTTTGATCTTTTGAGTCTTTATCATTAACTTAGTGCATGTAAAGAAAGATTGGATTTTTATTTCAGAATTGCAGAGTCGAAATTGAAAATTGCATTGTTTTAGGAAGCATATCATTCATTGAAAATTGAGGTTAGGAATTTCCATTATATTCATATTTACTTTACTTGCTAAGTCATAACATCATGAGTTTCACTACCATACATTTTTGAGTAAGCACGGACACTAAAAATAACGCTATATTTTAAAATTGATTAGTCATGATTTTATTTTCTAGGGTGCACAAACTAGCTTAGGATTTAGTGGCTTAGAATAGGATTTTGTGAGTAAACTTCTTAAAGGCAATTAAATCAACATATGTGTCTGACAAAGGGAGTGGAGAAATCCATTGTATAATTGCTAATATCAGAAGGCTCCTCTTACACTGGATTTAATCATGAGGTCGCACGAGGTTGGTTGAAGGGATATCCCCCCGATACCTTCTTAGCATCAAAGATATTTCTGGGAATCTATTTGTATCTAGGTATCCTGCTAGTGCCCTTACCTCCATGAGAGGCGATTCGTTCATGGTTTAGGGATTTGCTACACTGCCCATACAGTGTACTTGACTTACGATTTCTTTCCTGTGCATCGGTTATACATTAGTTTATTAGTTGCTTGACTTAGGTGCCACATAGGTTACTTACAGGGGTTATTCTGCAAGTACCCTGGGTTAGATAATGGTCAAAAAACACACATCCTTTATGGAGGATTACCTCTCCAGGGGGATCTCACCGACTGGTTGTTAAGCCCACAAAGGCCCTTATAATTGATTTTGTTACCTCTAATCTTTAGCAGGGAGTCTCAGGCCCCTCTTGGGCAATACATACCTTCTTTAGGGAGGGAGGCCCCTTTCAACCAATTTGCACTGTTTGTGTGCATATTGGCCATTTGATTTTTGGTGTTCTCTTTTATTACTAGTCGGCCCTATGATTTACTTTTTGAATCTTGAGTCTTAATTTATCATGGAGTCGGACCAACATCCCCGCCGATCTCATTGCTTGTTACAGTTACCACTGGATTTCAATTATTTTCCTTCTAAAAGGTGTATAGTTATTAGACATGGTACAAAGACCTCCATTATTTAGAATTGTGATTCTACAAGGATGAGTACTGAAATGAGTCTTCAGAATATTGGGATCCCTTCGACTCCCACACCTACTATAGTCAATGACAGCCCTTCGACTCCTGCAACCACAATGGTTGTAGTGTCAGAGTCACCTATAATTACTATTTCCCGTCCTATAGTGAATTCTCCATCCCTTGCCTCGAACCCATTTTGTTCTTTTGGTCACTCATCGAGCTATAACGTTGAATCCATCCCTATGACCTCTAGTCCTTTTTTCCTATGGTATGTCGAATTTTACTTCGTAGTCTTTGAACGCCATCCCAATTGTTGTCCATAATGTTAGCATTGGACTTGGGGGAACTACACCTCCTTATACTCCATTCTCGTTTGGTGGTTCTCACATCCCTCAAATGACTCCTAATGTGGGAGGTATTCCTTCTTTTAACCCTAGGTCTAATCCTCTTGTTTTTGGGTGGAGAAACCAACTTGGTGGACAAGATTCTGCTCAAGTTTCATCATATACCCTTACCTCCTCAGTGTCTATTCTGAACAACACATTTGGCATGATGAATCCACATATATCCTCTAGATTCACACCTAGAGGAGGTCAGTTTCACACTTTGGGAAACCCCCAACACAGATCCAATATGGCTGGGGGGGATTTTTTTAATCCCCATTAGAACATTCCTACTGAAATGACACCCAACCAACCTTTTATGAATCCTACTAGAGGAGGGTATTACAATCCCAAATAGGGCCATGGTACTTACCAGAACCATGAATTGACTGTGGTTCTTCAAACACAATCTTTCCATGAAGCTTGGGTCCATATGTCGCAAACCTATCTCCCTTTTATAACCACGCTTAATCTACTAGACATGTCTAAGTTGATGACAGACCATGTGTCTCATGATCCTACATGGCCCCCCGTCCCCACCAAGATTCCTTCGGACATTCCAAAATTTGAAGGTAAGAATGGCGAGGATCCTGGTGATCACGTTACTACCTTTCACCTATGGTTCTCTTCGAATTCCCTTAATGACAATTCCATTCAGTTAAGATTATTTCAACGCACCCTCATTTGGGTTGTTGAAAAATAGTATAGTGAGCTACCTAGGGGGGCATACAACACCTTTAATCATATGGTGTTGGTCTTCCTTAACCACTTCCAATTTTCGGTTCATTATGATGTTGGCCTAGAACTTCTATCGACTTTACGCTAGGACACGTCCAGTCATATCTTAGATCATATCCAGGAGTGGCGTACACAGAAGAGGTTGATTAAGACCTCCATACCCTGGACCTTTCTTTTATAATGGTTCCTTAAGTCTCTGCAACCTCCTATCTCGAAGGATGTTTCTACATCTAGGGTTACCACTAAGGAAGAAGCAATATTCAAAGCCAAGCAGTTAGATCTTATATATGCTCATTCTGGGATGTTATAACACATTCTTCTAGATGAACTAAGGTTAACTTATGACCCTAGACAAAAGCCCGAATCTCATGTCAATGGAATTGTAGGCTCCACCAATGAAAATCCTCAGACTCGATGACAAGCCATTTGAAAGAGTTGTCTTTAAACTAGTCTGCAGGAGGGCCAACTTTATATGTGTCTTCCAGTCCCACTCAGTCAGCAGATGTACATTCTGTGCAATCGTCTACCAGCCCAAATGGTAACCAACAACTAGGAAGGAATAAGAAGAAAGGACATAATAATAATCATAAGGGTGGGAAAAATAATAATAAATCCAAGGACAATGGTAATAATGAGAAGACAAATAATAATCCTGGAGAGGGAATGAAAGAAACTATAAGCTGAAATTTCCCTCTAAGCTTTGTACAAACAATCACCTTATTCATTTATGCCACAAACTTGCAGAAGCTACGAGGATATTATCTCTATCGCCTGCCATGCTGACAAATCCTTTCCCACATAACCAACACATGGCCTCGAGCTCCTCAAATGTCATAAATTTGGTTGGTGTCCGTCGTTGTAAGATGGTGACCATTTGCGTATCAATATGGTTGATGAAAAAGTTCATGTAGCCACTTGATCTCGAGATTATAGCTCTTCATAGGCTATTATTGGTCTAGAAACTCCTCCTCCTCCTCTAGAGATGACTTTACAGATCAAAAAACCAGAGCCACTGCCTCGTATTCCGAAAGTAGTACTCAAGCGCTCTACCCACAATCCAAATGCTAGAGCCACCCAGAATTACTATATTGTTGAGGACATGGGTCAAACCGCTTGTGCGATGTCATCTCTGGAGGTACTCCAGATGTGTCCTTAACATAGGAATGCCTTACTATGTATGTTAGGATCTCTAGAACCGAGTGGCTCAAAAGTTATCAACTTTGATGTCACAGATGTTAAGCCTCACTTGTCTTACCATGTGGCATTCCAAATCCACATGGGGTACTCAAAGTATACCATGAAATGTGCGGTTGTTGATGAAGGCATTGTTACATGTGTGATGTCCATAATCTATTGGAAAGATCTTAGTTCTCCAAATCTTTCTAAATCTTCGAACATGTTGACTTCTTTTGACGGTCATTCCTTCCACCCTCACGGTATTCTTCCTTCCTTTTCGATCCAGTTAGGTGGGAAGATGGTAGAGGTGGAGGTTGATATATTTGATGCACCTCTTGATTTTAACTTGTTACTAGGACACATTTGGACCCATGCTATGGTTGTCATCTTGTTGTCTGTGTTCCACACTCTTTGTTTTCCACTCAATGGGAAGATCGTGATGATAGACCAATTATCCTTTGCGTATGCTAGTCCCAATGCATCTGTTGGACCGTCGATCCCTCTGGTCAACAATTCTTAGCTGGAAATTGAGAATATCGGTGTTGGAATGTATTCTTCCCTTATGGGTACTTTCAACTTCATGGCACTGATTCACCATGTTTACACCATGTCTAGTAGGCTCGTTTCGTCATAGAGGTTCATTCCTTTTCACACTTTGTATTTTAACGATCCTTGGATCCTACCTTCCTTGACTACATTTTGTGAGGGTGAGAAACATACTAGAATTATATCACCAACCTCTGTTAGTATTGTTATCATATGGGTCGACAACCTCTACTAGTCATGTTGAAGACCAAAAACCAACTACTGGGAGTCATGTTGGGGGAACAATTCTAGTCATCGCTAGTCAAACTGCACATACATCAACAACCTTTGCTAATCATGTTGGGAATTCATTACCAACCTATGCTAGTCATTTTGGGGATTTTCTACTAGCCTTTGCAAGTGATGCTGGGAGCATGTCACGAGCCACTGCAAGTCATGATGGGGGCATTCATACGATTGAGAAGCCTAGATGTGTAATACGTAAGCCCAAGTTCCTTTGTAGGCTTTGCAAAGGAGATCACCTTACTCATTTGTGCCGTACTGTTGTTGTGGTATAAGAATCATGGTTTTGAGTCATCTTTAGCTTCCCAACCTTAATTGGTTGATATAGTAATCATGCCAATGCAATCTTCAGCTGAAACACCTCTTCCTTTAGGGGTTGATGCATCCCTTGACCTTGTTTCCTCGCATCCTCTTCAACCAATGGTCGTGTCGATGCAATATTCAAAAGACACCACTCTTATTTTTGGGGGTGATGCATCTCTTGACCTTGTTGTCTCGCATCCTATTCAACCAACGTTTGAAGAAGTGTTTGTGCCGATGCAATCTTCGCCTGATCCCAATCTTCTCTTGGACAGTGACAAGCCTAGGGAAGTGACATTGTCGATGCAATCTTCGGTCAATCCCACTCTTCTTTTGGAGGGTGATGCATCCTTCAACCATGTCCTTAGCATTTCTGGTTCTGTATCTTCTTCACTAGGGAGCATTCCACTCTCTTTGAGTATGCTCCCTCCAAGTCCTAAGGTGGTTTCCTTTGATTGGAATGATATTGTAGAGCCTCGATTTCCTTCTTATACACCCTTCTAGATAAGGGGCATTCTTAGATATATTGTATATAAGGTAACCTCTGCAAGTATTTTATCCTCCCCGACTTGGAAAGCTTTCGGTTTTCGCAAGCTTGTGTCAACTCTTCATATGTTGTTGACCTTTCATAGAAGTCCTGTAAGGGATCCTTGGCCTCCCCATTACATGATGCTTAGAAAAACATCCACGAGTCTTATTTAGTCTCTTTTCCGAATCGTCTAAAAACCAAAAATATTGTCGAGTGATTTGTCCCTTTCACACTCATTCAATTGGAATTGAAAGGTCATGAGTCTTAGTTAAGCTCTTTTTTTACTCATTTTCATAAAGAGAAAATATTGTCAAGTGAGCTTGTCTCTTTCACACTCGTAAATTGGATTTGAAAGGACATCTATTTGGCACAAGTTTATCCCTTTTTCACACCAAATAGACTAAAGATCATAAAAAAAGGTCACTTTTTGGTGTTAAGTTGTGATTGCATCTCATGCCCTTGCTTGCATTATTGAGCCTATAGTCGGTTCCTGATTTCCATTATAAACCATTTGCCTCAACAATTTTGCATCCTCAACCAAGCAGAGCCTCATTTATATCCTTCACAATTTGACACCCTATACCTAGGAGGGAACATTCCCCTGAGTGTCCATATCCTACATGCATATCCTTACATTGAGCATAGGTATGTTCCACTGCTGGAACTAGTTTTTCTTACCTACGACACTCGTTTCTTCCTCTACATCATAGCATTCATTTGTCTATGAAAAAACAAAAATGATATTATATTGGCAGCAGTCATGTCACCTTTGAAAATAGCACAAATTTATTGAGTCCATTTGTCATCATAATTTTGGGCTTAGCATGGACTTAGGAAGTTGATCTCATTATAGAGAGTTTTCTCTACTGAATAGTTACTCTTCCAGTCCCTATAGAGAATTTTGTTGATGCCTCCTGCATCTCATGGTTTCATCATTGAGTCTACGTTGTCATAGTCTTCCATATGTCTCATGCTCTTGTTCAAAGGAAGTATGTCAACCTGTGTCAATCATTCCTCAGATCTCTTTACTTTGCATGTCAGCCATACCCTCAGTTTGTCTCAGAGTCACATGATATTGTTTTCATATCATGCACCTTGGTCCTACTTTCATCATTCATAAGTAGCCTTGAACCCAACAGTCAACATTTCATCATTGGTCGTTGACTAGGTGGTTCCCTTGTGTTCGACGAAAATACATCTATTCACACATTGGAATTCATGCAGTGTCTTGGATGACATTATCCTTATTGGTGGTTTCCTCTCCTTTGTCACCAGTATCCCTCATTGGCTATTATTTACAGGGTCTTTTTTGTGTACCTCTTACACTCGGAACACGTGAAAGACGCACAGGGTCATTGGTTCATGATCATGTTCTTTGTCTGATTTCCTCCAAATCATGGAGCTCCTGCTTTGTGCCTCGGGCTGAATGATGAGATATGCCTTAATTATCTCCTTTTAGCGGGTCTCCTTCCATTGACTTCAAATCGTCTATTCCAGAAACGAGACCTAGAGTCTTATGAGTACCTTGAGGCTTGCAGTCATTAGTAGAAGGTTCTCTCGCCATCGACAGTTGGGAATACATCAATGTCTCCTAATCGATGGATTCTTCAAGTGTTCAACCCTGACTCCTTTATTCACACTTGTAATAATCTACTCAGTGCCTTGATACCTACTTTCATTATCGGTGGGTTGTCTCGTGTTTTTTAATGATATACCTCAATGACGGATAATCAAACAATGTCTCATTGTGCTTGACCTCAACTCCGTTATTCACATGATGTAGATTTTCACCTTTAGCGGATTGTGTAGAAGACTTGAAGACATCAGTTATTGTCACAGATTTCCTAAGTTGTTGCTTCCTTTTCATTGGACTAGTACCTATATGACTTTAGTGATCATGGGAGATCATATTGTACTCCATTGTATACAGATATCTTCATATTGGTTTTGATTCTGGTTCTACTGGGCCTTGTTCGTGACTATGACATCCTTTGGTATGTAACCGCATTTGTATTTTCCTATTCATGGCCACAAAAAGTTGTTTGGTATATTTTCACATGTATCTGTAGTGTAATTCAACTGCCATCCATGTATGCAAATTCAGTGCAGAATGTAATGAGCAACTAGTTCTTCCAGTTGGTTCCCCATCATTCCACTTCTGGGTTGTTTATAATTTATTTCGACCATCATAGATACTCCTCTGACCTCACACATTAGGGGCCAAATGTTATAGCAAGATTTGCCTCACCCTATTAAATCTTGCACATAAGGCCTTTTTACATTTCCCTATGTACACTTGCCAACCCTTTTGCAAGTTCCAGAGCTAAAAAATACATTTTTTCCACATGTACGCACCTTGCCTACTATACATCATACGTATACATAGGATGCACCACTACAACCCGTGTACATCAATATTTTTTCCCAAAAATGAAAAATAGACTTGGGTTTCCATGTCACGACAAGATATCTATGATCCTTGGCCTTCCATATACTGGAAATGTTCTAACTTGGCCCTTCAATTCCATTTGAAGCATATAAATGGGCCAATTCCGAGCTATGGAAAAGAGGAGAAATAATTAAAATTTGAGAGAAAAGTTACTCTGGCAAAATTATTTACTTCATATTCAGTCTGCATCCCTTTGTCCTTTAAGTTTGAACACAGTGTTCAACCCCCAAGCTCTTCTCTTATTGGTTGAGAACTTCATTGTCTCTCTTCTATGAGATTGCCTTTGGTGGAGAATTGAAGTGTTGGAGGCCCAGCTGGAAGGAACTTAGTTTCTCGGTTCCAAACCATGCTGACATGGAAGTATGTAGCTTTTTCACTTCTGTTGATCTTATATTAATAGAAATACTTTTTTCCTGTCCAATTGATATCTTGCAAATATTTGAATTATTGTTCCATGGGCGTATTTTTCATGTTTATTAATGGATTATGATATTGAATGTGCTAAAATCATATATCATCACCATATTCTTTGTTTTCTTGGTAGTTGAGGACTAGTTGTAGGTATATTACTTTGGTTCAAGTGATGAATGGTGGACTTCATCAAACATCTAGACGACGTAGGCCTTTTATCTTGTCTTGCTAGCATAATTGATTACATAGCATACTTGAGAATGGAGTTGATTTCTGCAGTCATTTCCATTTGTTGTGGTTTACCCTAGCCATAGATATATTTTCCTCGTAATAGACACCAATTTTGTCAATTGTACATGGTAGATAAAACCATCTTTGAGCATTTTCTCTACTTCTACCTTGATTGCTACCGCATTTTGAGGATTGACTAGACAAAGCTTCTGTTGGACCAGTTTGGCTTCAGGGTAATTCGTGATTTGATGTTCGACAATTCATGGGTCAATGCCTAGCATATTCTTGTAAGACCAAGAAAAAATGTCACGTAACTCCTTGAATAACTTGGTGTAAGTTTGAATCTCTTCAGGGGAGAAATATCCTCTGACGAAAAATATTCTCCACAATGCCAGGGGTTTTGGAGATATTGATTGGAATCGTTGTAGAAATTCTTTCCATGTTACATTCGGTGTAAAATCCATGCATATCCAGAGGATTGATAGGACAAGGGATATTTCCATTCATGGTCAAAACAAAATATCTTGCCTCTACTCTCCTAATATCAGGAAGAAAATAATATCTATGATGTCAATCATCCCAAGGTCTATCGGGACCATTCATTTCCTAGAGAATCACCTCATCGAAGGGAAATACCAATTCTAAAGGATATTGAGTGGCAAGACAATATCGATCCCAAATAGTCTCGAGAACTAGATATAACTTCTATGAGGGAGCCGAATCTGGGTTGTTCGAGGCTTGCAGGAAAATTTTGTACACAACCTCAGTCGTAGATAAGGGCATGGTAATGCCAAGGTTCCCTACCCATTCTATCGAAGTCTATGGGGAAGTTAAAGTCTATGGGTCATGAAAGTATATCATCATAAAAGACGACACTTGGAAAATTGCATCCCTCAACTAGTCAGAAATAATCAACATAATATTTACATCGTTGGAAGGCAGCGGGTAATCTAAGGCTCCCATCAATGATGGAAACAAACTAACACCTAAGTTGACAGTTCCAAGCTGTGGGTTATCAATCATCAGGACTGTGGAAGCCCTCGATGAAGTGTCATCATGAGAAAAGGACAATTGGTTGATGGTCACTATTCGACACTCGT
>SNQJ01S0015690.1:0-18378 GCA_010110895.2 Picea sitchensis | reverse complement strand
GATGGTCATTCATGGCTTTTTATAGCCAAGCTTTGAGCTATTGTGCAACCCCTTTTGAATGTGAAAAGGGGCTCTTTAGGGCACCCTTAGGTCTTTGACCAGCCTCCTCCCGTAGATTGAGCTCGGATTTGATGTCAAATCGAATTGGGAGCCGATTCAATAGTGGTTGGGAGGCCGACCAGCTTCATAAATGCGCCGTTTGGCAGGCGTGCGGGTTTTGTACTCCACAGCCGCGCATATGCGCCCGATGTACGAAGATATAGCGCGCATGCGCGCGTTTTCCATGGGTGTGATGCGCTTTTTAATTTTTTAGCCAATTTTGTATAGTTTTGGCCCTTTTGTTGTGCTGTGGAGTTAATCCTGGTGCCATGAATGACTGTTTTTCTGTGCTGATGATGCGGAGTTCTTGTCGCCCTGTGCGGACGAAATTTCAGTGATAACAGTCGCCCTGTGCGGACGAAATTTCAGTGATAACACTCTTGATTACCACAAAAAGGATGAAAAATATGTTGAGACTGCTGGAAATAACAATCTTCTGAATAACAAGACAGTGCTAGTTGAAATGAAACCCCTAGTGGCAAGCAATTCATATCTAACACCGACGTTGATTGACCATCACATTTATTTCCAAGTTGATAGTTGATCACATGCTGCAAATATGAATTGAAATACCCTTCCATGTAATCAACAACAGGGTCATTAAAGGTATGATAAGGTTTTTGGTCCCCTTTACTGATAAAAATTTTCTCATGTAAAACAATGTCACTATGAATGTAGACAGACTTCAGTGCTTCCTATGTTATCTCATGAGCTTCTTTCAACAATTCAAAGGAAGAAAAGCATAATGGGAGACAAATTTCATTGGCAAGTCCACTACTTTCTTCATATTCAACATCATGCCTAGAGTATTTCAAATTTGAAACATTATGAACATTTTTCATCAACAATTTGAAAGACGCAAAACACAATGGCAAAGTTTTTTCACCTAATTCAAAACTTTCTTCATTTTATTCATTGTTGTCATATGCATATTTGCCAATTTCTTTGGGTTGTTGAAAACAATCATTTTCAGATTCATCTTCAGTCAATGGCTATAATTTTGAACTGATAAAACCTTCCATATAACAAACAATAGGGTCATTAAACACATGAGAAGATTGTTGCAATTTCTTGTCAATTGTTTCCCATAAATCAGTGTGATTTTTCATCAACAAACATTCCTCTGCCTCAGTGATGATCTTTAAATTTTCTTTCAACAATTTAAACAAAGAAAAGCATAAAGGTAAACAATTTCCTTCAGTTGATTCAGTACCTTCTTCATATGCTTCTTTGTAATTGTGATATGTAGGCTGATTGCTCTTATTACACTGCTGAAAAGGAATATTTTGTGGTAGAGAACATGCAGCTAGTTGTTCTAGGAAATCAACATCATAATTATCATCTAAAAACAAATCAGCAACATCTGCAATGTCATCTAACGAGAAAAATCTTGGGACATCAACCTACTCTTCAACAAGCTGATTTGCAAATTCATTTTCTTGATTGTCTACAAATGAATACATAAAACAATCGACCCCATGCTTATCATGGGATGGATCATAAGCTAAATTAGCACCTTCTTTTTCAATAAGTGGAATATAATCCTTTGCAAAATCATCATCATTTAAAGCTTCAAGAGGACATATGATATTTTTAACCCTCTTCTCAAGATTCAAATCAACTGCTCTTTGTTCATATTCCTTGTCATATGCTTTAGCATCCAACTCCTCATTTCAAATCTATTTATATGTTTGAATATTGTCTTCAACTTCATGAGCATTGTTGAACATCTGTTGTAAAGACATAGACTTTCTCTCCATAAAAAGAAAAGATAAGTCTGATTGAAAGGTTGTTACATAATGGATCTTGGCAACAACTTCAGGAGGTTGGACTTTTTTAGGCAGTTTATAATAAAGGCTAGCAAACCTCCAACTGAAATTTGAGATGGTTTCATCTTTCATTATTCTCATGGCATAAAACTCTAAAAGGAGTAGATCCCTTGAATTTCTCTCACCCCAAAACCTACGAAAAACTTCCCTCAGTTCATCCCACGAGCTAATCGACTAAGGCTGCAAATATCTAAACCATGCTTTGGCATCTCCTTGTAAGGATTGAGAAAAGGACCTCATAGACACATTATCATGTTCGATCTCAAGAATGTCCATGAAATGCTCAAAGACCTAAATATTTTTTTCAGCTGACTATCCATCAAGATCTCCATCGAACCTAGGAAGATACTTATAATGTTTTAGAGTAAATTCATGAAGGATGGAAGGAAATTTAAGAGGACTGTATATTTCTTGAATCTTGGAGGGTGTAGGATTAAGAACACAAGGTACAAGATCAGCTTTGGTTTCATTAAGCTCACAAGAATGATCATGGACATCATATGGATCAGAGGAAGGATCTTGGTGAATATCAGTTATACAAGAATAAGGAGGAATACATACAGTTTACAATGAAGGATATACAAGGGTAGATCTCTAGGATTCATTTGAACACATTAAGTGAATAAATATTCTTTTGAAAAACTCGGGAAATGAAAAGAAGATATTGATAAAACAGAAAAGTACTTCTTTATCTAAACTTAAGCTCGAGTACCTTATTTTTCCATACTACTCTTCCATATTTCTATCAACAGGTCTCATTCTCCAGTGGAGTCTTTGAATCGCATTTGAACCTTGATTAGAGTCACCATGAAAACTTTATCTCTAGATTCTTATGCCAGTGGAATCACCTTCAAACTAGTTTTCTAATGTGTGGAGTCACCAGAGCAGAAATAAATCCAATATGTCCCTAAGTCTCTGCTGCTCTCATACCTTAGAACTACAACAATGTCATTCTTCCCAGGGAAAGTTTCATTCAATTCCGTCCCCATAAATGGTGCCAGAATGTTAGCACTCCGTAAATATTTTCGGTTGATAAACAGAGACGAAGGTAACTTTTTCAACCAACTTTGAGACCCAAAACTAGCCTTTCGAATCTGGAGAGGGCTCTCTCGGGAGGTACGGTCTTAGCACGGGATATGGCTTTGAATGAAGTGGCTATATTTAACACCTTTGATATAATGGGTTCTGGTTATATTGGTGCAAGAAAGTAAGACTTGGGCTATGGAGTCAATTTGAGGAAATGATAGAGACAAATGACTCAGTGAATGAACTTGGGAGGATAAGGCTAGGTGAGAAACAGTCTTCAGTGTAAAACTGTAATGTGTGGCAGGGAGAAAAACACGGGAAGTAACTTGGAGCACCACTGCAGGTGAATTCAGAGTTAGCTTTTAGAAGAAAACGTTGTGTCTAAGTGGTGCGAACAAGGGACCTTGCATAGCAAATCCTCAGGTACGAAAAATTGTTTTGAAATAGACAGAAAAAGATATGAATAAATATGGTAGGAAGCACATACACAAATAAAGAGGCACAATACATCCGACTGCTACAACTAGAATATTTTCATCAAGTTACAGGACCTTTGCATTAAGTTTCGGTCAAAAACTCAAATTGCACACAATAGTTATCATCTACCAATTTTTCCAACCAACCCCTTTTACATGAAAATGATCCCCATATATAGAAAACTAAAGTCACCATTTTCTTCTAGGGTCAAACTATTCCCTTCTAGAATCACGGATCCATTTTCTTTGAAAGAGAACAATAACTTCAACGGATTCACTAAAAATAAAAAACTTGACTTTTCCAAATCATAATCGTAACTAAAATATTTTTTCCAGACATTTATCATGATCAAAATTTGACCATATGGTTGTTATGAGTCATCATGTTCATTTCTGGACACTCTGTCACCCTTGCACAACAAGTCTTCTACGCAACAGTAACTTACAGCAAAAACGTAGAGGAATGCACAACAAAATAGGCAAATAGGCGTTAACTATGACATCATATCTCACTGGTAAAAACCTATTTTTAGAAACTGAGAGAGGTTTTTGTATTTAAACTCGTTATCAAGAAAAACCTCTCTTGTTTTCTTGAAATTAATCTCCATCTAGCCAGAATACGTGTCGCAAAAACATGTCTCGGACGGGAAATCATGAAAATGTAAAACTAGGGCTCAAATATTCCTTCTAATATCCCAATACATGACACATTTTGAAAATATGAGAGAGGTGTTTATTATTTGTTTTGTCCTCGACAGAAGGCTCTCGAGGATTTTCAAAATTATTCTCCAGTTAGTCAGAAATTTATCTTGAAGTTGACCACAAAACCAGTCATTTGTGCAATGCGTCCTATAGCCTATGCACAGGAAAATCCACTCCGTGATGATGTCCTCTACACGAAACCATCCCATGCACGACAAAATACACTATGCAACAACATCCTATGTCCAACAAAATCCATTGCGTGACAACATCCTATGCGTGACAACATCCACTGCGCGACAGCATCCCATGCATGAGAACCCACTGCGTGACAAAATCCCTTGCGCGACAACATCCTATACACGACAACATTATTTGCATGACAACATTCTCTGTGTGGTGTGTAGTGAATTTTGCAGCACGTAGTGAATTTTGCAGTGCGCGGTTGTGAATGGAGATGGAACAAATAAATGATAAGCTTCCTTTTGAAAATGACCCTTGGAGATGTTAGATGTTGCCAATCATAAAAACAATATGGGTGCTAACATGCATGACTTTGCAAATTGTTGAAAAACCTATAACCTATAACCATTTAACTGGGACACGACCAACTGAACATCTAGGTAAACCCGAAGGCGAGAAATTTCATGTGACAAAGAATCATGAAGAAATTCTATCACTGGGTTGTACTCGACAACATTATTTGTTGTGTTGCCTAGACAAATAACTCTGGAAGATAGCAACTGGAATCCAAGTGTGAAAATCACTCAAGTTTCTGAAGCAAGCCTCTGAGTGTCTTGGATAGTGTCATCCGTGAACCCAAAGTAAACCTCTGATTCACTTGACATTTTCCCAAGTGAAAACAAATACATAAATAACTACACGTCTACAAGACAAAAAAGAAAAAAAATGTATAAGAGACTATACATATATACAAGAAGCCACCTATGTGACCAACCTAAGAGTAGTACTTCTTAAGGTAGAGCCCATTTATAGGCTCCACTAAATCATTTCCCTCAAAATAAATGAAACGATAAGTGTCCTTCTCTAAGACCTCTTTCACAATGAATGGTCTGAACTACATGGGTTTGAACTTGCCTGCCCCCACAGGATCTTTGTCTTGATCATAGACCAGGACAAGATTTCCTTCAAAGAAAATATAAGGTCGAACGGACCTATCATACTGACACTTGAATCATTTCATATGAGCCTCATTATCTAAGGCTGCATCACAACGCTTCTCATCGAGTTTCTCGAGATATAGAAGACATTCCTCAAGCAGTGAAGTGTCTGGTAGTAGCTCCACTACCAACTTTAAAGAGGGATCTGACATTCAATAGGTAAGAATTCTTCCAACTCGTATATTATTTGAAAAGGTGAAAACCCGATGACAGTCTTCAGAAACATTTGATAGGCCCACAACAGTGAATACAACATCAAATGCCAATTCAACTTGGAAGAATTGATCGTCCGCTGAAGAATAGTATTAAGAGACTTAATCAGAGCTTCAACCTGACCATTCACTTGTGTGTATTAGGGGGATGAATGTTCTTATTTGAACCCGATATTTGACGTTAATTCATTCATCATTCTATTCAGGAAGTGACTTCCATGTTCAATGCCAATCTCCTTCAGGATACCAAACCTTGCTACTATATGATTAAAGATGAAAAGATTTGTGGTTTCTCCATCATTCCTAAATGTTGGCATAGCTTCAACCCACTTTGTGAAGTATTATACTGCTACGATGATGTAACGATGCCCTCTGGCTAAAGCTGGGTGACATGTAGTAAATTAAATCCACCACTTGGTGAAAGGACCAACAACAATGGCTAGTAACATAGGATCAAGGTGTGCCTACATCTTCCAACAAAAGATCTGGCATAGGTGGCACTTCTTGACCAGCTCCACACAATCCTTGATTAATGAGGGCCAGAAGTAACATCCACATATAATATTTTGGGTTGTTTCCAACCCAGACAAATGACCACCACATGCTCTAGTGTGACAGTCCTTCAAAACTACCTTTTCTTCTTCGTGTATGAGACATTGGTGAAGAATGCAATCTACGCCTTGACGATACAAAGTGTCATCGAGTATAAGATAGTTTTGTGCTTGATGTCAAATTTGTCAATTCTCATCGTGAGAAGAAAAAGAGGGTCAATTCAAATTTTGGACATACACAAGTATATCTCCATACCATGGGTATGAAGATTCAATTAGAAAAAGATCTCCATTTATGGGTGATTCTTCGGGCACAATATCACTAGACTCGACCGATAGTTCCAAAATTAGTTCGACAAAGACCAATGACTTTTTGGATTTCGTAGAAACAAAATCCAAGTCAAAATCATGTAGGATAACTATCCATATACTGATCTTTATTCCAATGACCCATCATGTTAACACATATTGGAAAGGGTTGACGATGACAATGATGGTGGTTTTGCAAAGAAAAATGTAGTGATGAAACCGTTTGACAGGGTGGATAGTTGCTAAAGCAAGTTTCTCAACATGAGAGTAGTTGCGTTCTGGTCCAACTAGGCCTTGGTTAAGATAATATATAGCGTTCTCCTCGAGCATGTCATCTTCCTGGACCAAGACCATGTTGATGGTTGACTTTGTAGCATCCAAATACAAAAATAATTATTTGTTATAATCAGGAGGTCGGAGCAAAGGGGCAGATGTCAAGGCACATTTCAATGCTTCAAAAGAGCACTAAGAAGTTTCATCCCAATAGAATGGGACCCCTTTCTTCAAAAGATGCATGAGCCCTTTAGTGATCTGAGCGTAATTAGCGACAAAATGCTAAAGAAAACTTTCTTTCCCCTGGAAGCTTTGAAGCTCGAGTATTGTGCATGGGGGATGAAATTTAACTAACACCTCAAACTTGAGAGGATCGACAATTATCCCTGTTGTTGATACAATGGCGCCTAAAACATGACCTAACGTCACGCAGAATCTGCACTTGTTAGGATTCAAGCGAATTTGATAGTGGCGACATCACTCAAAGATTAGTTGTAGATGGGTGGGATGATCAGATCTCTTGCAAGAATGTGATGTTATATCATCGAGGTACGCCTCAAATATGTGTTTTAGGTCATGAAAAGAGAATGACATGGCCCGCTAAAAGGTAGCTCCATCATTCTTCAGGACAAAAGGCATATGTTGATATGTGAAGGTACCGCAAGGACAAATAAAATTTGTTTTATGTTGGTCCTTGGGTTTGATTTGAATCTGATTGTATCCTGAAAAACTGTCCATGAAAAAAAAAAATTCGCAGTCGGCACATTCATCAACAATATGATCAATAAACAGGGTTGGGAAATTTTCTTTCGGGCAAGCCTTATTTAAATCGCATAAATACATATAAACACGTATCGTGCCCTATTTCTTGTTGATCGGAACGGGGTTCGACACTGTTATAGCAATATTTTCCTCACCCTATGCAATCTTTCACAGAAGGCCTTTTTCCAATTCTCTATGCAGACTTGTCATCCTTTTTGCAAGTTCCATAGCTAAAATATACATTTTTCCACATTTACGCACCTTGAATACTATAAAACATACGTATATGCAGGTTGCAGGACTACAACCAACGTACATCAAGATTTGTTCCCAAAAATGAAAAATGGAGTCAGTTTTCCATGTCACGACAAGATATCTATGATCCTTGGCCTTCCATATATTGGAAAATTTCTGACTCGGCCCTTTAGTTCCATTTGAAGGATATAAATGGGTCAATTCCGAGCTATGGAAAAGAGGAGAAAGAATTCAACTTTGAGAGAAAAGGTACTCTGGAGAAATTATGTACTTCATATTGATTTTGCATCCCTTTGTCCTTTAAGTCTGAATATAGTGTTCATCCCCCAAGCTCTTCCCTTATTGATTGAGAACTTCATTGTCTCTCTTCTATGAGGTTGCCTTTGGTGGATAATTGAAGTGGTGGAGGGCCAACTAGAAGGAACTTAGTTTCCCGGTTCCGAACTGTGCCGAAACAGAACTATGAAAATTTTTCACCTTTGTTGATCATATATTAATAGAATTATTATTTTCTCGTCCAATTGATATCTTGCAAATATTTGAATTATTATTCCATGGGTGTATTTGTCATGTTTATTAATGGATTATTCTATTGAATGTTCTAACATCATATATTATCACCATATGCTTTCTTTGCTTGGTTGTTGAAGACTAGTTGCAGGTATATTGATTTGGGTCAAGTGCTCAAAGGTGGACTTCATAGAACATTTGGATGAGGTAGGCCTTTTATATTGTCTTGCTAGAATATTTGTTTACATAACATACTTGAGAATAGAGTTGATTTCTATAGTCATTTCCATCTATTGTGGTTTACCCTATCCATAGAGAGATTTTCCTCCTAATAGAATTGGCGACTCCACTGGGGATTGATCTTCTTTCTTAGGGTTTGGAGTACTTTTCTCCTTGGATTTCTCTCGTTCCTATTGCATTTCTTGTCATACCATTTCTTGAAAACCTCTGTTCACTCTGGGTCTAAGTTTTTTAGATTTCTCCCTTGCCTGGCTTTGTTTTTGAAACATATATGTGGTTTTTGTCTTGACAGTCGCATATATATGTGTGTTGTCACATATATATTCTTTGTTTCCTTGAACAATCGTGTACATCAACCTCTTCTACTTGTTTATTGGGTTTGGTGTTTCATGGGTGGGATTTGATGTGTGTTAAGTCTTCTTAGATCTCTATAGTGACTGTTAAGTGTCCATGGCATGATAGGAGACCTGTCTGGGGTTGAATTTTTGGGCGGAGTATTTCTCATCACATTTTCATTTCGATTTTCCTTGTACATTGGGATGGGTGTTTTGCTCCTTGGTATCCTACTTAAGTTATCATTTTCTATACACAGTAGAGTTTTTAGATATCAATTTGTTGTTCAGTCCATGCATTTTCTTTTTCTTATATTGAAAATACAAAAATATTAGGCATTTTGCATCGCTTGGTATTTTGATCTTTTGAGTCTTTATCATTAACTTAGTGCATGTAAAGAAAGATTGGATTTTTATTTCAGAATTGCAGAGTCGAAATTGAAAATTGCATTGTTTTAGGAAGCATATCATTCATTGAAAATTGAGGTTAGGAATTTCCATTATATTCATATTTACTTTACTTGCTAAGTCATAACATCATGAGTTTCACTACCATACATTTTTGAGTAAGCACGGACACTAAAAATAACGCTATATTTTAAAATTGATTAGTCATGATTTTATTTTCTAGGGTGCACAAACTAGCTTAGGATTTAGTGGCTTAGAATAGGATTTTGTGAGTAAACTTCTTAAAGGCAATTAAATCAACATATGTGTCTGACAAAGGGAGTGGAGAAATCCATTGTATAATTGCTAATATCAGAAGGCTCCTCTTACACTGGATTTAATCATGAGGTCGCACGAGGTTGGTTGAAGGGATATCCCCCCGATACCTTCTTAGCATCAAAGATATTTCTGGGAATCTATTTGTATCTAGGTATCCTGCTAGTGCCCTTACCTCCATGAGAGGCGATTCGTTCATGGTTTAGGGATTTGCTACACTGCCCATACAGTGTACTTGACTTACGATTTCTTTCCTGTGCATCGGTTATACATTAGTTTATTAGTTGCTTGACTTAGGTGCCACATAGGTTACTTACAGGGGTTATTCTGCAAGTACCCTGGGTTAGATAATGGTCAAAAAACACACATCCTTTATGGAGGATTACCTCTCCAGGGGGATCTCACCGACTGGTTGTTAAGCCCACAAAGGCCCTTATAATTGATTTTGTTACCTCTAATCTTTAGCAGGGAGTCTCAGGCCCCTCTTGGGCAATACATACCTTCTTTAGGGAGGGAGGCCCCTTTCAACCAATTTGCACTGTTTGTGTGCATATTGGCCATTTGATTTTTGGTGTTCTCTTTTATTACTAGTCGGCCCTATGATTTACTTTTTGAATCTTGAGTCTTAATTTATCATGGAGTCGGACCAACATCCCCGCCGATCTCATTGCTTGTTACAGTTACCACTGGATTTCAATTATTTTCCTTCTAAAAGGTGTATAGTTATTAGACATGGTACAAAGACCTCCATTATTTAGAATTGTGATTCTACAAGGATGAGTACTGAAATGAGTCTTCAGAATATTGGGATCCCTTCGACTCCCACACCTACTATAGTCAATGACAGCCCTTCGACTCCTGCAACCACAATGGTTGTAGTGTCAGAGTCACCTATAATTACTATTTCCCGTCCTATAGTGAATTCTCCATCCCTTGCCTCGAACCCATTTTGTTCTTTTGGTCACTCATCGAGCTATAACGTTGAATCCATCCCTATGACCTCTAGTCCTTTTTTCCTATGGTATGTCGAATTTTACTTCGTAGTCTTTGAACGCCATCCCAATTGTTGTCCATAATGTTAGCATTGGACTTGGGGGAACTACACCTCCTTATACTCCATTCTCGTTTGGTGGTTCTCACATCCCTCAAATGACTCCTAATGTGGGAGGTATTCCTTCTTTTAACCCTAGGTCTAATCCTCTTGTTTTTGGGTGGAGAAACCAACTTGGTGGACAAGATTCTGCTCAAGTTTCATCATATACCCTTACCTCCTCAGTGTCTATTCTGAACAACACATTTGGCATGATGAATCCACATATATCCTCTAGATTCACACCTAGAGGAGGTCAGTTTCACACTTTGGGAAACCCCCAACACAGATCCAATATGGCTGGGGGGGATTTTTTTAATCCCCATTAGAACATTCCTACTGAAATGACACCCAACCAACCTTTTATGAATCCTACTAGAGGAGGGTATTACAATCCCAAATAGGGCCATGGTACTTACCAGAACCATGAATTGACTGTGGTTCTTCAAACACAATCTTTCCATGAAGCTTGGGTCCATATGTCGCAAACCTATCTCCCTTTTATAACCACGCTTAATCTACTAGACATGTCTAAGTTGATGACAGACCATGTGTCTCATGATCCTACATGGCCCCCCGTCCCCACCAAGATTCCTTCGGACATTCCAAAATTTGAAGGTAAGAATGGCGAGGATCCTGGTGATCACGTTACTACCTTTCACCTATGGTTCTCTTCGAATTCCCTTAATGACAATTCCATTCAGTTAAGATTATTTCAACGCACCCTCATTTGGGTTGTTGAAAAATAGTATAGTGAGCTACCTAGGGGGGCATACAACACCTTTAATCATATGGTGTTGGTCTTCCTTAACCACTTCCAATTTTCGGTTCATTATGATGTTGGCCTAGAACTTCTATCGACTTTACGCTAGGACACGTCCAGTCATATCTTAGATCATATCCAGGAGTGGCGTACACAGAAGAGGTTGATTAAGACCTCCATACCCTGGACCTTTCTTTTATAATGGTTCCTTAAGTCTCTGCAACCTCCTATCTCGAAGGATGTTTCTACATCTAGGGTTACCACTAAGGAAGAAGCAATATTCAAAGCCAAGCAGTTAGATCTTATATATGCTCATTCTGGGATGTTATAACACATTCTTCTAGATGAACTAAGGTTAACTTATGACCCTAGACAAAAGCCCGAATCTCATGTCAATGGAATTGTAGGCTCCACCAATGAAAATCCTCAGACTCGATGACAAGCCATTTGAAAGAGTTGTCTTTAAACTAGTCTGCAGGAGGGCCAACTTTATATGTGTCTTCCAGTCCCACTCAGTCAGCAGATGTACATTCTGTGCAATCGTCTACCAGCCCAAATGGTAACCAACAACTAGGAAGGAATAAGAAGAAAGGACATAATAATAATCATAAGGGTGGGAAAAATAATAATAAATCCAAGGACAATGGTAATAATGAGAAGACAAATAATAATCCTGGAGAGGGAATGAAAGAAACTATAAGCTGAAATTTCCCTCTAAGCTTTGTACAAACAATCACCTTATTCATTTATGCCACAAACTTGCAGAAGCTACGAGGATATTATCTCTATCGCCTGCCATGCTGACAAATCCTTTCCCACATAACCAACACATGGCCTCGAGCTCCTCAAATGTCATAAATTTGGTTGGTGTCCGTCGTTGTAAGATGGTGACCATTTGCGTATCAATATGGTTGATGAAAAAGTTCATGTAGCCACTTGATCTCGAGATTATAGCTCTTCATAGGCTATTATTGGTCTAGAAACTCCTCCTCCTCCTCTAGAGATGACTTTACAGATCAAAAAACCAGAGCCACTGCCTCGTATTCCGAAAGTAGTACTCAAGCGCTCTACCCACAATCCAAATGCTAGAGCCACCCAGAATTACTATATTGTTGAGGACATGGGTCAAACCGCTTGTGCGATGTCATCTCTGGAGGTACTCCAGATGTGTCCTTAACATAGGAATGCCTTACTATGTATGTTAGGATCTCTAGAACCGAGTGGCTCAAAAGTTATCAACTTTGATGTCACAGATGTTAAGCCTCACTTGTCTTACCATGTGGCATTCCAAATCCACATGGGGTACTCAAAGTATACCATGAAATGTGCGGTTGTTGATGAAGGCATTGTTACATGTGTGATGTCCATAATCTATTGGAAAGATCTTAGTTCTCCAAATCTTTCTAAATCTTCGAACATGTTGACTTCTTTTGACGGTCATTCCTTCCACCCTCACGGTATTCTTCCTTCCTTTTCGATCCAGTTAGGTGGGAAGATGGTAGAGGTGGAGGTTGATATATTTGATGCACCTCTTGATTTTAACTTGTTACTAGGACACATTTGGACCCATGCTATGGTTGTCATCTTGTTGTCTGTGTTCCACACTCTTTGTTTTCCACTCAATGGGAAGATCGTGATGATAGACCAATTATCCTTTGCGTATGCTAGTCCCAATGCATCTGTTGGACCGTCGATCCCTCTGGTCAACAATTCTTAGCTGGAAATTGAGAATATCGGTGTTGGAATGTATTCTTCCCTTATGGGTACTTTCAACTTCATGGCACTGATTCACCATGTTTACACCATGTCTAGTAGGCTCGTTTCGTCATAGAGGTTCATTCCTTTTCACACTTTGTATTTTAACGATCCTTGGATCCTACCTTCCTTGACTACATTTTGTGAGGGTGAGAAACATACTAGAATTATATCACCAACCTCTGTTAGTATTGTTATCATATGGGTCGACAACCTCTACTAGTCATGTTGAAGACCAAAAACCAACTACTGGGAGTCATGTTGGGGGAACAATTCTAGTCATCGCTAGTCAAACTGCACATACATCAACAACCTTTGCTAATCATGTTGGGAATTCATTACCAACCTATGCTAGTCATTTTGGGGATTTTCTACTAGCCTTTGCAAGTGATGCTGGGAGCATGTCACGAGCCACTGCAAGTCATGATGGGGGCATTCATACGATTGAGAAGCCTAGATGTGTAATACGTAAGCCCAAGTTCCTTTGTAGGCTTTGCAAAGGAGATCACCTTACTCATTTGTGCCGTACTGTTGTTGTGGTATAAGAATCATGGTTTTGAGTCATCTTTAGCTTCCCAACCTTAATTGGTTGATATAGTAATCATGCCAATGCAATCTTCAGCTGAAACACCTCTTCCTTTAGGGGTTGATGCATCCCTTGACCTTGTTTCCTCGCATCCTCTTCAACCAATGGTCGTGTCGATGCAATATTCAAAAGACACCACTCTTATTTTTGGGGGTGATGCATCTCTTGACCTTGTTGTCTCGCATCCTATTCAACCAACGTTTGAAGAAGTGTTTGTGCCGATGCAATCTTCGCCTGATCCCAATCTTCTCTTGGACAGTGACAAGCCTAGGGAAGTGACATTGTCGATGCAATCTTCGGTCAATCCCACTCTTCTTTTGGAGGGTGATGCATCCTTCAACCATGTCCTTAGCATTTCTGGTTCTGTATCTTCTTCACTAGGGAGCATTCCACTCTCTTTGAGTATGCTCCCTCCAAGTCCTAAGGTGGTTTCCTTTGATTGGAATGATATTGTAGAGCCTCGATTTCCTTCTTATACACCCTTCTAGATAAGGGGCATTCTTAGATATATTGTATATAAGGTAACCTCTGCAAGTATTTTATCCTCCCCGACTTGGAAAGCTTTCGGTTTTCGCAAGCTTGTGTCAACTCTTCATATGTTGTTGACCTTTCATAGAAGTCCTGTAAGGGATCCTTGGCCTCCCCATTACATGATGCTTAGAAAAACATCCACGAGTCTTATTTAGTCTCTTTTCCGAATCGTCTAAAAACCAAAAATATTGTCGAGTGATTTGTCCCTTTCACACTCATTCAATTGGAATTGAAAGGTCATGAGTCTTAGTTAAGCTCTTTTTTTACTCATTTTCATAAAGAGAAAATATTGTCAAGTGAGCTTGTCTCTTTCACACTCGTAAATTGGATTTGAAAGGACATCTATTTGGCACAAGTTTATCCCTTTTTCACACCAAATAGACTAAAGATCATAAAAAAAGGTCACTTTTTGGTGTTAAGTTGTGATTGCATCTCATGCCCTTGCTTGCATTATTGAGCCTATAGTCGGTTCCTGATTTCCATTATAAACCATTTGCCTCAACAATTTTGCATCCTCAACCAAGCAGAGCCTCATTTATATCCTTCACAATTTGACACCCTATACCTAGGAGGGAACATTCCCCTGAGTGTCCATATCCTACATGCATATCCTTACATTGAGCATAGGTATGTTCCACTGCTGGAACTAGTTTTTCTTACCTACGACACTCGTTTCTTCCTCTACATCATAGCATTCATTTGTCTATGAAAAAACAAAAATGATATTATATTGGCAGCAGTCATGTCACCTTTGAAAATAGCACAAATTTATTGAGTCCATTTGTCATCATAATTTTGGGCTTAGCATGGACTTAGGAAGTTGATCTCATTATAGAGAGTTTTCTCTACTGAATAGTTACTCTTCCAGTCCCTATAGAGAATTTTGTTGATGCCTCCTGCATCTCATGGTTTCATCATTGAGTCTACGTTGTCATAGTCTTCCATATGTCTCATGCTCTTGTTCAAAGGAAGTATGTCAACCTGTGTCAATCATTCCTCAGATCTCTTTACTTTGCATGTCAGCCATACCCTCAGTTTGTCTCAGAGTCACATGATATTGTTTTCATATCATGCACCTTGGTCCTACTTTCATCATTCATAAGTAGCCTTGAACCCAACAGTCAACATTTCATCATTGGTCGTTGACTAGGTGGTTCCCTTGTGTTCGACGAAAATACATCTATTCACACATTGGAATTCATGCAGTGTCTTGGATGACATTATCCTTATTGGTGGTTTCCTCTCCTTTGTCACCAGTATCCCTCATTGGCTATTATTTACAGGGTCTTTTTTGTGTACCTCTTACACTCGGAACACGTGAAAGACGCACAGGGTCATTGGTTCATGATCATGTTCTTTGTCTGATTTCCTCCAAATCATGGAGCTCCTGCTTTGTGCCTCGGGCTGAATGATGAGATATGCCTTAATTATCTCCTTTTAGCGGGTCTCCTTCCATTGACTTCAAATCGTCTATTCCAGAAACGAGACCTAGAGTCTTATGAGTACCTTGAGGCTTGCAGTCATTAGTAGAAGGTTCTCTCGCCATCGACAGTTGGGAATACATCAATGTCTCCTAATCGATGGATTCTTCAAGTGTTCAACCCTGACTCCTTTATTCACACTTGTAATAATCTACTCAGTGCCTTGATACCTACTTTCATTATCGGTGGGTTGTCTCGTGTTTTTTAATGATATACCTCAATGACGGATAATCAAACAATGTCTCATTGTGCTTGACCTCAACTCCGTTATTCACATGATGTAGATTTTCACCTTTAGCGGATTGTGTAGAAGACTTGAAGACATCAGTTATTGTCACAGATTTCCTAAGTTGTTGCTTCCTTTTCATTGGACTAGTACCTATATGACTTTAGTGATCATGGGAGATCATATTGTACTCCATTGTATACAGATATCTTCATATTGGTTTTGATTCTGGTTCTACTGGGCCTTGTTCGTGACTATGACATCCTTTGGTATGTAACCGCATTTGTATTTTCCTATTCATGGCCACAAAAAGTTGTTTGGTATATTTTCACATGTATCTGTAGTGTAATTCAACTGCCATCCATGTATGCAAATTCAGTGCAGAATGTAATGAGCAACTAGTTCTTCCAGTTGGTTCCCCATCATTCCACTTCTGGGTTGTTTATAATTTATTTCGACCATCATAGATACTCCTCTGACCTCACACATTAGGGGCCAAATGTTATAGCAAGATTTGCCTCACCCTATTAAATCTTGCACATAAGGCCTTTTTACATTTCCCTATGTACACTTGCCAACCCTTTTGCAAGTTCCAGAGCTAAAAAATACATTTTTTCCACATGTACGCACCTTGCCTACTATACATCATACGTATACATAGGATGCACCACTACAACCCGTGTACATCAATATTTTTTCCCAAAAATGAAAAATAGACTTGGGTTTCCATGTCACGACAAGATATCTATGATCCTTGGCCTTCCATATACTGGAAATGTTCTAACTTGGCCCTTCAATTCCATTTGAAGCATATAAATGGGCCAATTCCGAGCTATGGAAAAGAGGAGAAATAATTAAAATTTGAGAGAAAAGTTACTCTGGCAAAATTATTTACTTCATATTCAGTCTGCATCCCTTTGTCCTTTAAGTTTGAACACAGTGTTCAACCCCCAAGCTCTTCTCTTATTGGTTGAGAACTTCATTGTCTCTCTTCTATGAGATTGCCTTTGGTGGAGAATTGAAGTGTTGGAGGCCCAGCTGGAAGGAACTTAGTTTCTCGGTTCCAAACCATGCTGACATGGAAGTATGTAGCTTTTTCACTTCTGTTGATCTTATATTAATAGAAATACTTTTTTCCTGTCCAATTGATATCTTGCAAATATTTGAATTATTGTTCCATGGGCGTATTTTTCATGTTTATTAATGGATTATGATATTGAATGTGCTAAAATCATATATCATCACCATATTCTTTGTTTTCTTGGTAGTTGAGGACTAGTTGTAGGTATATTACTTTGGTTCAAGTGATGAATGGTGGACTTCATCAAACATCTAGACGACGTAGGCCTTTTATCTTGTCTTGCTAGCATAATTGATTACATAGCATACTTGAGAATGGAGTTGATTTCTGCAGTCATTTCCATTTGTTGTGGTTTACCCTAGCCATAGATATATTTTCCTCGTAATAGACACCAATTTTGTCAATTGTACATGGTAGATAAAACCATCTTTGAGCATTTTCTCTACTTCTACCTTGATTGCTACCGCATTTTGAGGATTGACTAGACAAAGCTTCTGTTGGACCAGTTTGGCTTCAGGGTAATTCGTGATTTGATGTTCGACAATTCATGGGTCAATGCCTAGCATATTCTTGTAAGACCAAGAAAAAATGTCACGTAACTCCTTGAATAACTTGGTGTAAGTTTGAATCTCTTCAGGGGAGAAATATCCTCTGACGAAAAATATTCTCCACAATGCCAGGGGTTTTGGAGATATTGATTGGAATCGTTGTAGAAATTCTTTCCATGTTACATTCGGTGTAAAATCCATGCATATCCAGAGGATTGATAGGACAAGGGATATTTCCATTCATGGTCAAAACAAAATATCTTGCCTCTACTCTCCTAATATCAGGAAGAAAATAATATCTATGATGTCAATCATCCCAAGGTCTATCGGGACCATTCATTTCCTAGAGAATCACCTCATCGAAGGGAAATACCAATTCTAAAGGATATTGAGTGGCAAGACAATATCGATCCCAAATAGTCTCGAGAACTAGATATAACTTCTATGAGGGAGCCGAATCTGGGTTGTTCGAGGCTTGCAGGAAAATTTTGTACACAACCTCAGTCGTAGATAAGGGCATGGTAATGCCAAGGTTCCCTACCCATTCTATCGAAGTCTATGGGGAAGTTAAAGTCTATGGGTCATGAAAGTATATCATCATAAAAGACGACACTTGGAAAATTGCATCCCTCAACTAGTCAGAAATAATCAACATAATATTTACATCGTTGGAAGGCAGCGGGTAATCTAAGGCTCCCATCAATGATGGAAACAAACTAACACCTAAGTTGACAGTTCCAAGCTGTGGGTTATCAATCATCAGGACTGTGGAAGCCCTCGATGAAGTGTCATCATGAGAAAAGGACAATTGGTTGATGGTCACTATTCGACACTCGT
>SNQJ01S0015689.1:76422-96844 GCA_010110895.2 Picea sitchensis | reverse complement strand
GGTGCCCACGTTGCTCATCTTCTCTTTCACCGTCTGCATATTTAATTTACTTCACATTAATAAGACAGATCCTTCACCTGAAATACAATAAATACAGAATGAAATTTAGTTATTCGCAGCACCACCGTTTAATAGCAGAAGAACTGATTGATCCATTCGACACAATGTAATCATAAATAGTTTCAACAAACAGAATTAATCCATGACTGAAATGCACAACTCTCCACCTGGTAAGGAAACATCGCTCAAGAGCATTCCACTTTCACCTGGTAGCCGATTCTTTAATTGAGAAATGTGTGCAGCACAATTAAAAACAAACTACTGTCAACCTGGTAAAGAAAGAGCCCGACGGTGCTCCACCTGGTAATGCATGTTTTAACCCTATATTGAAATTGAAAAGCTTCATCTGTTAATGCTAACCTTACATTGAAATTGAAACCTGGATGTCAAGATTCACATTCCACTAACCATAATTGCTAAGAACCATAATAGTTAAGTTTTTTGAACATGTTAAAAATTAAATAATCTTGATTGTATTTGTATAAATATACTTAGTTGCAATTGGAAAGTAATTTCTTAACCCTAAAAACTAAATTAAATGTGAAAAAGTAAATAGGTTAAAGCATACTTTTATAAATGTAATAATCTGATTTATTGATTTTGGTGTAAGAAGAAGAATATGCTAGTATCTTTAATTGTTTGCCATAAAATTGAAATTTGTAATTAAAAAATTGATTAAACCACTGATTCTAACTAATAGCAGGTACGCTATATAATTAATTTAACTAAAAATTTAAAAGTAATCTGATTTAAATCTCTTGAGTTTGTTGTGGTTTATTTCATCTCAAAAGTTAGCTTGCTTCAAGCAGTCACGAATCCTTGCCTTGTTAAATTTGATATGAAATGGTCTCTCAATCATCTTTTTCTCTACCGCTGTTATGGCTTGTTCGTCTTGTTCTCACTATACTTCATCTGCTTATTTGTTCTCTTGCTAACCAACTTATAATCTGTTTCCGCCTTTGTTTAACCTGACTGTTTTTCAATTGTATCTACTGGTAATATGTTGAAATTGCAAAGTTTATTATATTCTAGAGTCTGGTTATAATCCTTTCCTTGTTTCTTTTTCTTTCTTTAAAAACCTTCTTTTTCTTTTTTTAAATGGTGGTCCTGTCCAAAAGTTTTAATGTCCATTCACCTGAAACTGGATGGTGGATTAAGAGGCTATCAAGTTGTAGCGCATCTATTTCTAGTTTCTACATTGAAGTTGAATTGTAAGTGGCGTTGGGGTTTCGAGAAAGTTTTCTAGGTCAAATATTTTGCGATTTTAATATGTGTTGATAAAAACAATGAGTGTTACATTGGTTTATTCTCAAGATTGTTTTCATTCACCTAGGGGAATTCAGACAAAATCTGAATTGGCTGCCATCTAAATTTTTTTGTGTTTCTTTTTAGGGCAACACCGTCTAAAATTTTTAATACCGACTCACCTAAGAGTGGTTTGTGGATCCAACAACTGTGGAGTTTTAGCACGATTACGCTTTCTCTTATAGCGAAGTTCACTCATATATTTTCCCAACGATTGAATGTGAAGTGTAAAGGGGATGCATGCAATCTACTCTGCGCAACGCAGTTTAAAATACTGCGTACCAAACAGGCTACGTGACAGAGTTCTCAAGATCACTGCGCAGTGCACCGACTGCCAGATTGTTGCACGTTATGAATACACACACTAAATAGAATGATTTACGAATGCAGAATATAATAGAGAAATAACACAGAAACTTGTCAGAAACACAAAATACTTGATATTAATGAACTTCGGCGCAGTGCCCTCGGATTACAAAATACAGTGACAAAATGAGCTTCGACTCTAATACTTCTTCTGTCAATACTTCAACTATTGCAGGTTCTTGAACAGCTTCTCTGCATCCTTCTCTTCTTTTCTCTATATCTCTATCTATTCACTATGTTCTAACTAAGAAACTCAGACCTACATAAACTTCCTTCAGAAGCTAAGACCGACTCAACATTTAACTCAATCATAATTATGACTGACTCTTCAACCACTTAATTTAATTCAGGAAGATAGAATTCGGCTTCATTTATAGTTCTCCTGCTTGCCGACTGAATTTTGAGTAAGTATGCGACTTTACACATGCAGACTTGTCAGACTATCTGACTGATATTTCGACTACTAACAGATTTTGACTGACAGACAAATCGGCGGTGACATGAAGATCTCACCGACTTGTAATTACAATTTCCAACACTCCCCCTTAATTATAAGTTGGTGGAGTTTTCAAAAGAAAATAACATCAAAATGTGAGTTTTCATTTTACTATCACTCATCTCTTACTGCGCGGACTCCTAGACTAATGCTGAAATGCATCTTTTGCTAAAGCCTTTGTAAAAATGTCTGCAATTTGTTCTTTTGACCTGCAAAATTCTAAGCAGATCTCTTTGCTATTCACCAATTCTCTGATGAAATGATACCTTGTATCAATGTGCTTGGATTTCTTGTGAAACACATGATTCTTTGATAACATGATGGCTGAATTGTTGTCACAGAAAATTGTAGTTTATTCATGTTGTTCCTTCAACAAATCTCTTAACATCTTTCTCATCCATACTGCTTGACAAGTTGCGCTTGTGGTTGTGACGTACGCTGCTTCTGCTGAAGAAAGTGTCACTATGGGATGCTTCCTTGATGCCCATGATATCATACCTGTTCCAAAATGAAATGTGTACCCAAAGATACTTTTCCTATCATCAATACTGCCTCCACAATCACTATCAGTGTATCCAGTGAGTTTGAAATTTTTTGAAGTGGAGTACTTTATGCCAAAATATTTTGTTCCATTCACATATCTTAGGATTCTCTTTCCCGCTTTCCAACGTGATTCTTTTGTAGTTTCCATGAACCTTGAGATTAAGCTCACTCCATACATAATATCAGGTCTTGTCGATGTTAGATACATAAGACTACCTACCAATCTTTTAAACAGTGTGGGATCCACTTTGGACCCTTTATCTTCCTTGCTGAACTTCAATCATATTATGGCAGGTGTTGGTGTTGCTTTTGAGTTTATCATATTGAATCTCTTTAATATTTCATGTGCATACTTGGACTGTGAGATAAATATACTAGTTTTGGATTGGTGCACTTCTATTCCCAAAATATATCTCATAAGTCCCAAATCAGTCATTTCAAATTCATCCTTCTTGACTAACTTGAACTCTTCTATGCCAAAATTACTTGTAAATATCAAATCATCCACATATAAACAAACAATTAACACATTACCTTGCTAATTTGATTTGATGTACAGTGTTGGCTCATTTTCACTTCTTTGAAATCCATTCTGTGTGAGATAGGAATCTATGCGACTGTAACAAGCTCTCAGAGCTTGCTTTAATCCATATAGTGCTTTATTTAATCTATATACTTTGTTTTCTTGTCCTGGAACCTCATAACCTTGTTGTTGTTCCACATATATTTCTTCTTCTAAGTTTTCATTCAAGAATGTTGACTTTACATCTATCTGATAAACTGACCATTTGTACTGCGCAACAATAGCTAACATGGTTCTGACTATGTCCATGCGCACAACTAGTGCAAATGTTTCATTGTAATCAATTTCAGGTTGTTGTGTAAAGCCTCTCGTAACTAATCTTGCCTTGTACTTCTGTACTTTTCCTTCTACATCTTGCTTGGTTTTATAAATCCACTTGACACTTATGACATCCTTATCATCAGGTACATCTACCAATTTCCATGTTTGATTATTCTCTATGCACTTGATTTCTTCATCCATGGCTTGTGCCCATACTTTCTCTTTGACAGCTTCTTCAAATGTTAATGGATCATGATTTGTGAAAACAGAGAAAAGACTGAAAATGAATTTGTTGTGTCTTCATTATAGATGTCGCACAGACTTCTTGTCTTTATTGGTAACAAACTTTCTAATGTTGGATCTAGAGAAGTAGAATTATTTGGACTGCATGTTGGTGTTTGTTGCGCTCTAGGTGTGGACTGCGCACTTGTTGTTCTTACCAGAGTATTATGCTCGGTAATATGTGTTGCAGTGCTAGGTGTAGACAGATTTGCTCACTATCCTGTGTATAGTTTTTGAAACACTTCATCCTCTGCGTCATTATTCTCCATTGTGTCAATTATCTTTACTGTCTTTTCTATGGTTCCATCCCATGGTTCATTCTCTACGAAATGAACATTGCAGTTGATTATGAATTTTCTTGCGATTGGACCATATAGCTTGTATCCTTTTGTTTCTTCAGAATACACAACAATTATACATGTCTGTCCTTTGTTGTCCAACTTCCTTCTCAGTTCATCTGGAACATGTGTGTATGCGACGCAACCAAAAACTCTTAAATGCGCTACATTATGCTTTGATCTTGTCCATGCTCCCTGAGGAATTCTATTCTTCACACTCTTTGTCGGACATCTATTCAAGATGTATACTGCAGTTGCTACTGCCTCATCCCAATACTCATTTTGCAAATGTTTGGTTGTTAACATACTACATGCCATTTCCATGATGGTTCTATTCTTTCTTTCTGTGACACCATTCCGTTGTGGTGTGTATCGCGCGGTAAATTGCTTGTAAATGCCATGATCTTTACAAAAGTTTTGAAATTCTCTTCACATGTATTCTCCTCCTCTGTCCATTATTAGACACTTGATATAATAGCCACTCTGTTTCTCCACAAGTGATTTAAACTGATGAAAACAACCCAATGCGTCAGATTTATGCTTTAAAAAATAAATCCATGTCTTTCTTCAGAAATTATCAATGAATGTTAGAAAGTAAATACTGCCTCCTATAGACGGAGTTTGCATTGGTCCACAAATATCAACATGTATTATTTCCAGTGGAGCTTTTTCTCTGTAAGACTTACCAACTGGAAATAATTCTCTGTGTTGCTTGCCAAATATCCAACCTTCACATATCCTTTCTATTTTTTCAATCAATGGTAAGCCTTTTACCATATCCTTTGCATCTAATAATTTCACACCTCCAAAGTTCAAATGTCCAAATCTGAAATGCTATAACCAGGAGTCATCCTGTTTTTTAGATTGGAATGTTGCCTTCATTTTTGCACCATTTTCTCCTTTCTTGATAATGCATGCACTATTTTCATCATTAGTAGTGTGCGTACTTTCTGTTGTAAATGCAGTGTCTAACTGTGCACTTTTCTTTTGTCAACAGTTGGCGTTGTGTTCTTCTTCTTGAATGACTTTAATGTCAATGGGAACATTATGTTACTTGTCATCTCGATTTTTGCAATAAGTAAATTGCTAGGGCTTTTATCCATAATCACACAGTGATTATCTTCCATATAGATTTTGTATCCTTTTTGTAATAGTTGTCCTGTACTCATCAAATTACGCTTCAAACCAAAAACATAATATACATAAAACATAACTCTCTCTTCTTCTTGTCTGGTTAAAATATTTATATTGCCTTTGCCTAAGACAGTGACTTGGATAGCTATTCCAAGTGTATCCTTGGTCTGGACTGACTCATCCAAACTAGAAAACAATTCTATGTTTCATGTCATGTGGTTACTGTAGTCTGAATCTAAATATCATATGTCACATGGACTTGCTTGAGCAACATTGCATTCAACTGGTGACACTATATTAGTCATTTCTTCTACGCTAGGCACAACTACAATGTGTTCCATAAACATAGGTCGATTTTGGTTGTTTGTGTTGTGTGGTTGATCTTGACTGAACTGAATCAAGTCTTTGCCTTCTTCTAGAGTTACAACTAGAGTATCAAATTTAGGAGGAAGACTTCTAAGCACTTTCTCAACAACTTTTCTATGATCTATGGTTTCACCGTGATACTTAATTTGATTTATCAATCCAATGAAGTGTGTGTAGAAAGAATCTACCATGTTTGAATCTTTCACTGACATAGTTTCAAAATATCTTCTAAGAATCTGAAGTTTTGCAATTTTTACATTATCCATACCTTGATAAGCAGTTTGTAATATATCCCATGCTTCCTTGGCTTGCTTTGCTGATGCAACTCTTGGAAGTATGCTCGCATGCATGGCTTGATGTATATAAAACAACGTCTTTCTGTCCTTCTTTCTTTGTTCTTTCAAGACATCTTTCTCAGCTTGTGTGAGGGCGTTATAGGCTGCCTGATCTGCTAGTTCAACATAACCATTTTAGACTATCTCCCATACATATTTACCTCGGAACAAAGCCTTCATGGTCAAGGACCACATCTCATAGTTCTTGCCTGTAAAAGTGGGAGGTTGGAGATTTGAGGTAGAAGCCATTTTTTTACTTTCAACAGATTTTATGCTCTGACAAACTCATTCTGGTAGAACCTTCTCTGGTACCAAATTGAAGGGTAAAGGGGGGTGCGCGTAGTCTACTCTACGCAACGCAGTTTAAAATACTGCGCACCAAATAGGCTATGCAACAAAGTTCTCAAGATCACTGCGCAGTGTAGAGACTGCCATATTGTTGTGCATTGTGAATACACACACAAAATAGAATGATTTAGGAATGCAGAATATAATAGAGAAATAACACAGAAACTTGTCAAAAACATAAAATACTTGATATTAATGAACTTCGGCGCAGTGCGCTCGAATTACAAAATACAGTGACAAAATGAACTTCGACTCCGATACTTCTTCTGTCAACACTTCAACTGTTGCAGGTTCTTGAACAACTTCTCTGCATCCTTCTCTTCTTTTCTCTATATCTCTATCTATTTACTATGTTCTAACTAAGAAACTCAGACTTATATAAACTTCCTTCAGAATCTAAGACTGACTCAAGATTTAACTCAATCATAATTACAACTGACTCTTCAACCACTTAATTTAATTCGGGAAGATAGAATTCGGCTTCATTTATAGTTCTCCTGCTTGTCGACTGACTTTTGAGTAAGTATGCGACTTTACACTTGCAGACTTGTGAGACCGACATTTCAAATACTGACAGATTTCGACTGACAAACAAATCGGCGGTGACGTGAAAATCTCACTGATTTGTAATTACAATTTCCAACAGAATGCGCTCACTTTCTAGTAGCAAATTTTCTCTTCCAACATTTTGTTTCTTCCAGAATTTCATTCCTTTAACAAATGGATGTGTCCTTCCCTAGCAATTTCCTGTGGTGAATCCTTCCATAATTTTCGTTCCTTCAACGATTGGATGTGTCCATCCTCGTTTGTGGCTTGGTGCTCTTTGCGCTATGTTTTTGGGTGTTGTTTAATGTGAATTAATTTTCAAAATTTCAAATTTTCGGGCTAAACTCATGTTATTATTATTATGGTAATCGTGAAGGAAGAGACAAAAGGATAACACTCTTAATGTATGTCCAGTTTTATTATTATTTGATATCTAAATTTTCTGGATCCCTTTTTATGTACAGGTCGAGTTGCACTATTTTCTTCGCAGAATTATAGTTCAAAAAACGTTAACTTCTACTACACATTGAAATGACCCAAGAAGTTGTGACATAAAACGATAAGATAATGACAAGAGTAAATATTGGTAAAAATTTACGAATGGTCATGTTTAATTAGATTACATTGATGATGAAAATTTTAATATGTTACTTGTAATTGATATTAACAAGTAGATGATAAAAAATAAAATAAAAGGGTTACTAGTATATAATATTAACAAGTACTCTATGGTTAGTCCTAGTCAGGTAGATTTGGAAATAGGGAAAAATTATTGTTAATGTGTTTTTCGTGAGTTGACTTCTATTACCTTGAATTCTTGAATTATATGTCCCCCACTTTAGAAGTTGTTGAATCGACCCCCTTTAGTTCCTTACTTGGAGATGTAGATAGTATCTAAAACCTTTTACACATTGTTAAATGAGACTTGGGTCTTCGTTCATTACCTTATAAATGGATAAGCAGGTTGGGGTAAGACGTCTTATCATAGTGTTCTATGTTTTTAATCTTTCTATCTCTTTAAATGGATAAGAAAGACAGTTGGGTTTTTACTTATCTAATGAATTGATCGATTCTTATAATTCTTAAAAGGATGCTTTAGGTAGTATGGGAACCTTAATTTGTAGCTCATGAATATTGATCCCTTACGGGTCTTACATTGGGATCATATATTTTTATTGAATTCTTGATGTTTCACCTTAAGAAGAATTGAATCTCCTTATGGGAGTTTAATTGGATATATAATTAATTGTTGATTTCCATTTATATTTCTTAAAGGTTTTCTTATAAAAGAAAGCATAGTTGAGTTATAGGTAGATGATTCTGGATACATAAGCTTGATGCTCTTGATAACGATGCTTGACCTTAATGAGATGTCTTGGGAATTTTTTAATGATAACTAGAATAGATCCTTATCTGTTACAAGGAGTGTAATTATGCCCCTGTGGTTTTTTATTAATCCTTATGTATTTTCTCTTACAAAATTTTCACTTAATTGTTGTTGAAATCAGTAATCATGAGAAGGTCAAGGCACTGTTGAGATAAAGTAATGATTAGACGATGAGAAGCCTTAACTTGTTGAAATACTTATAAATAGAATCTGCACTTTGAAATTGCTCGATTAAGGCACGGGTTGCACATCCATGAAAATGATAGATGCTTATGACATTTGTTTATTCTGTTGCACCACTAGTTAAAAGTTCTATAATGGCACAAAATGATGAATTTATTAACCTATTGTCCTTGTTCTTTGTTTGCGTAGATGTAGTGTTATTGCGTACATGTTGTTAATTTACAAGTTTAATTATGTATAATTCCATGCCTTACCCTTAGAATCTAGTCTAGAATTTTGGTTCATGATTGGATTACTTGGATCTAGACACCTCCTTGTTCCTCAAAATATTCACCATCCCTGACACCTTAAGTGGTCAAAATCAATTGGATGAATATGGGGCTTGAGCATTGATTATGTTTCCTGGAGGTCCTAACCATGTAGGATAGGTTGGGTGGGTAGTTCTTTATTACTCAGTGAAATGGTTGATCTTATTAGTATTTTGCTTTAGTTGATCGTGATGTGTTAAATTGTGTCACTCTTTATGTTTATGCGTTGATTATGCGTCACTATTAATTATTTTAATGCGTTGATTGTGTCGTTATTAAATTATGATGATGTGTCACTTGTGATGCTATTACTTATGTTGTGACGATTTTAATATACTAATGTGAATAAAAAAAAAATATTTACCTATTGTACATCACTATTATTGTCATAATGGAGGGGTCGTTACATGTACATGCCTTGTTTCTTAATGGTCGGTTTGGCAATGGTGTAGGCAGTGAATGACCTGATATACTTGCTAACATCTTGTCAAAGATTTGAAACCAATAGAAATGTTGCTTCAACACTGCCACTATTTTTTCTACGCCGAAGTGTCTTGCCACCTGACTGTAGTGGGCTTCCCAAATCAACCTCGATCACTCGCTTGATGGAACACAAAGATGGCCCAAATGGAAAACAATCCATATTGAAGATGGAAATCTATGACAGTTGTGTTTGTACCCAACATCTGGTAGGTGGCGGTGAAGTCGAGATCTCTCTCATAAAGTTGGGTCCATCTGGAGGTCTTGTGGCTGCAAGAGTTTAACACCATGGTGAGTGCTGCAACTGGACAACGACTGAGGAAATAAATGACATAGTTGGTTATTTTGGTCTTATACTTGATGTTAATATGGAATTGATGCAAGTATGTGGACCAATTCTGATGGCGGTCATTCTACAATTTTCCTTGTTTCTGCATGAACTACAATGACTTATGATCGGTGTGGATGATTGTCTCCTTCCCGACAATGTAATGCCTCCACTGGCAACAGTCTTCCACAATGAGGTACATTTATTTCTCGTAGTTAGGGTACTTATGGAAGACATCTGATAGTGTCTCACTATGATAGGCCACAAGGTGTCTAAACTGAGTGATCACTGCACCTACAACATAGTATGAAGCATCTATCTCGATCTCAAAGGGTTGTTGCAGGTAGGGTAATGAGATCACTAGGGTTGAGCACAAGCTCTACTTCAAATCATCAAACGCTTGTTGTTGTGACAGGCCCCACAAAAAAATTCCTTACCACCACCCCTGGTTACTTAGATAAGGCCCCATGCAATATGGGAGAATCCCAACACGGACCTGCAATAGAAATTAGCAAGGCCTAAAAAGCTCCAAAGCTCAGTGAGTGTGGTTGGGGATGGAAAGTCAAGAATGACCTGGATCTTTGCTAGATCCACATGCAACCCATGCTCATAAAAAATATAGCCTAGGTACTACACCCTGTCCATGCCGAAGGAGCATTTTTTCAAATTTTCATATAGCTTGTGTTGTCGCAGAGTGTGCAGAACCTGTTGAATATGTTGCAAGTGTTCCACCCAATTCTTATTCTATATGAGGATGCCATCTAGATAAACCACCAAAACATAATTAGTGAAAGGCCACAAGATATCGTCCATCATCCTCATTAAATTTTCTAGGGAATTCGTCAAACCAAAGGGCATGACCAACCATTCAAAAAGACCTTCTTTGGAATTGAAGGTAGTTTTCCATACATTTGTCTTCTTTATTGGGACCTGATGATAACAAGAATTCAAACCAATATTATTGAATTATTTGGTCCCCTTGAGATTGTTAAGGAGATCATCGATTCGGGGAATCAGCTACCGGTTCCTGACTGTAATTTTATTTATGGCTCGATAATCGATGCAAAGTTGCTAGGTCCTGTCTTTCTTCTGCACAAACATGATTGGGGTTCCACACAGTGATGATTTGGGTCAAATTTTCCCCTTTTCGATCAGTTCTTGGATCTGATGCTTGATATCCTAATTTTCTAACAAATATCAACGATAGAATGGCCCATTGGATAGAAGTACGCCAGGGGTCAGATAGATTGAATTCTTCACCTGATAATGTAGAGGTACGCCAATGGGTTAGGAGAAGATGTCTTTGTATTATTCCATGAACTTATCCACTTGCTTTTTCTATGTGGAGAGATCAGTAGTAGAGGCCATGGATGTGGATGCAACCTTATGCTCACTTTAAGAGTGAATCATGAAGAAGACAAACTTCCCGATCTGAGAGATGACCTTCCTACATTGCGTGGAAGAGATCAAGGAAATTTTAGTAGGTGGGACTACCTTGGGTATCCTATACAATTTCATGTCCAAAGTAATAATAAAACTACAAGGCATAGAATCATATACAAAATGATGTTTCCATAAACAAGGTTGGCCCAAAATAACATCAAAAACTTCAAGGGGAGAGACATCACACAATACCTCATCTTTGAAGGGATTGATGTCGTAGGACATGCGACATTGTTGGCTGATGCGAAGATTGCTTCCTTGGCGGAGCCATTTGATGGTGTATGTTTGTGGGTGTGACGTTGTTGGTAGGGATAGCCGCTTGGTGACCTCCACTCAGATGGGGTTCTTCTGGCTACCTCTATCAATGATAAAGTGCATCGGAGTACCCTTGACCCACATCTGTGAATGAAATAACTTCTCTCCTTCCTCTGGATCATCAAATTCACCAGGCTGGATCTTACTGGTAGCAATGGTGGCACTAGGTTCCGCGTCAATAATTTGTCTCCCATTTTCTAGTTCTTACTCTAAGTAGAAACCCACATATGATTAAGAGGATTTCACCTCAGTCGCCAATGACTACCTTGAGCGGCAATCAACAGTGTTATGCCAAGGGCTCTCATGGAAGTCCCACCACTTCCCGATGTCTTTCTTCATATTTCCATTGTCCTTCTCTGTTTGCGGCTTAGAATGGTTTTCCTGAGGATGTCCATATTTTCTCTTCCCTTTGTTATCTAGGTTGGAGCTTCCCTTGCCCTACTTCTACTGTGAGGGGATCCCAAACCCAAACTGTTCCATCTTTTGTTTAAGATTCTTCTCGATTTTGACAACATATCGATAAGCCATGCCCAAGGATGAGATGTACAGAAACTTTGTTTCTTTCTGGATGTATCTATGCATACCGTCATCTTACTTGAGCACCATATGTCACTCAAAATATTTATTACCCAACTTGGTGCGCAAGGTATGGAAGATATTTTTAAAATCTGTCATTGTTTGGTCACTTTCCTGTAGTAGTGTAGTCCATCTTGTATACAAGTCGTCATAACTTCCACTAGGGTATTATTGTCCTTTACTAGCATCGCTGAAGGACTCCCAAGGGAGTGTGACTGTAAATAATGATTGTTCCTATGTTTCCTTTTTCTCACAGAAAGTATCCCACCAATATTTGAAATGGTGGATGGATTTGAGGAGTGCAAATGTAATGTTTTCTCTATTGGAAAAGTTATGGACAAAAAAATACCCTTCTAGTAGATTCAACCATTTGTCTACAACATATTGTCTATCTGACCTTCAAATATAGTAATATCAAATTTTATCTATACCTTGAAGAGGGCAACACCTACGCTCAAGGAATATGTGTCGCTTGTTTGTAGTCATCGAAGGATTTGTGCAAAACTATCCATCATCTCATTATTTTATTGCATGAGGGATTCCTTGAGAAAGAATTTGAAAGGATCTCCCATCCCATCATATTTATTTTCTCCCACCATGGAAGGTCACTTGTGGGTGCCAGATATTTGTTTCTCAAGAGAAACAAGATTGAGACCCAACTCTTTGTACCCTGACCTCGTCGGTGACATGCACTAAAAACGACAAGGACCAGACCGCTCTGATACCACTGATCTGTATTTTATGAGTAGAACAAAATGAATAAATATATATATATATATATATATATTAAGAATAAATAGATACAATGAACAATAAAAAATATATAGTAAAACTTGGCTTCTATTTTGAAACTGTAAAATGTAGATTGAAACAAGCTTATTATAATGGTGGCAGCCTATCTCTGAGAAGAGATGTGACGGTTGCACTCATTCACAAGAAGATGAGTACAATGAGGCTCCAAAGGAATTTTTACATCAAACATGACTTCCAAAACCCTATACGTCCAAAAACCTAACCCTATGACATGAAGCACCAAAATTCATGTGGGCCCCATTGGGGTAAGTTGGTACATCAACTTTCTAGGGTCATAACTTTTTCATACGATCTCCATTTTAGGCACATGATAGCCTATTGGAAAGGTATATATGAGGACTACACATTATGTTTTCACAGGACTCCATATCTATTGTGACTATGGAAGGCCCCAAAAAATGTTGTTTAGGGCCTCAAAATGGTCCCAGAATTTTAGGACCCGAAAAGATAGAAAACAATTGCCAATATGTCATATGTATGTGAGCCAGCTGGAATAGGTGGGTGGCCACTGATATCCACCTGGATCAAAAATAAAAATTTCCTCCAACGTCCATAAATACCACATCTCAAATATAAATTGTTTTCCTCAATACCAAATATCACAACTTATATCCTTTCATTCCATCCGTGTAACCAATGAAAACACACTTGATTTTCTTGTTGTCTAGATTATTCCTCTTTTTCTTGGGAACATGCACAAATGCATCATAGCCAAAGACTCTAAGATGTGAAAGAGAAGGATTCTTACCAAACCATACCTCATATGGAATTGAGTCAATTAGCATTGATGAAGGAGACCTATTTACCAAATATCATGCAATGTTGATTACCTCTACCCAAAATTCATGTGCAAGCTTGACACCACTGAGCATGCTCCTTGTCTTTTCCATCAACGTCCTATTCATTCTTTCAGCAAATCCATTATGATGGGGGGTATATGGTGTGGTATTTTGGCATGATATGTCACATTTATTACAGAACTACTCAAATCCTTATCATAGAACTCACATCCATTATCAGTTCACAACACCTTAATATTCTTATCTATCTAGTTTTCCACAAGAGATTTAAAATCTTTGAACTTATTGAAAACATTATATGTTTTCCTCAGGAAATATAACCTTGTCTTTCTGGAGAAATTTCCTATGAAGGAAACATAATATTGAGATACTCCTAGTGATGGGACCAGTACATGCCCAAACACATCACTATGTATTAATTATGGAATCCCTTTTTCCCTTGTAGCTCCAAATGGGAATATCACATGATTATGTTCTTCATAAATGAAATGTTCACAGAAATCGACTTATAAATTACAATTAGGGAAACCTTTGACCATACCATTTTTGTGCATAGATTGAAGTCATTTTTCTCTAATATGTCCTATTGTCTGGTGCCATAACATGGTCGGGTCGACTAGACGAGGAATATTCAAGTTGGTTGGAATCAAGAAAATTTCAGGGATAATTGTACTATTGCACCCAATCAATTCAACATTCCCCAACAACTTGTACATGGTTCCTTCCAATTTGAACTCCTCTCATCGGGATCATCATACCCCGAACCATTTTTCATGTATCCTTCTTAAATAAAGTGTGCACACCTACATCACTCATTTTGTTAACATATATTAGATTTATTGTCAAACCTGGAATATGTAGCACACTTGGAAGAGTTCTACCCCTCCCTTCTTTTAGCATCAATTGGAATCTAACTCATCCAACAATTTTGGTTTTTGAGTCATCCCCCAATAATACATCTCCTCCTTCATATTTCTCATATTCAAAGAACCATTCCCTATGATGTGTCATATGAAAATATGCACCTGATTCAATCAACCAAATGGCATGCTTTTAATGTGCACTAGTCAATGCTAGATACACATCTCCTCCTTTGTTTGGAGAAGTATTTCCTTTATTCGACTAATTTCCATCAGATCCATGACTTTTCTCACAATTATTCAACTTGCAGTCCCTTTTGTAATGCCCAACTGTAATACATTTCCAACATCTTCTCATCGATTGAACCGAGGATTTATATGTACCCTTTGACTTACACCGTCAACCGAGGAATTTACATTTACCTCTGTTGATGAATCGACCTCTCACCATCAAGGCATATTTGTTTGATCCTTCCATGTTCTTCGACCTTATTTCCTTTGATAGTAGAGGTGCAACCATGTATTCAATAATTAGTGTGGTTGTATTTCTCCTTATAGCCACAACTAAGATATCCCATGAATTTGGAAAAAAACACAACAAGATGATACATGTCTCCTCCTTAGTGATTTTAACATCCACAAACAATAAATGACTTATCACAGAATTAAATGAATTTAGGTTCTTTGTTACTGAGCTCCCATCACTCATCCTCAGACGATAAAATTTATTATGAAGAAACAACTTGTTTACCATGGATTTTTATTGGTACAAGTTCCCCAACTTATCACATAGTTTCGTTGCACTATCTTCACCTACGACATTCAACAATATCGAATCTACAAGAAAAAATTGAATCAAATTCCTTGTCCTTATTTCGAGATTCTCCTATTCTTCCTTCAACATACTCATAAAAATTGTTCTAGGATCCACATCGACCTAGTGTTCTTGATCTACAAGGAGATCTTCCATTTTAAGCTTCCACAACTCAAAAGTTTGTCCATTGAATTTCTCAATCTCAATCCTATAATTGTTTTCCATTGTTTCAAGAAATAATCGCTACCTTATAAATCCCACTGGATATAGATTTAGTACAGATCCAAAAACAAGTTGAACCCTTGATGACAAAGGTGTACCCCTGAAGCCAAGATCTACTCTTCTTCAAATCCACTCAAATACAAGATCTGATTAACCTTTCTCTTATATGACTTGTAGAAGAGAAACAAAACAATCTCTAATACCACCTGTAGAGAATACACTCACAACAAACCAACCAAGAAAGAAAGTACATAATTAAAAATACATAAAAACAATGACAAACACACAATACACAAAGATTTACCCTGGAAACCCTTAATAGGGAAAACCAACAATGCTTGAGAAAATTTCTCCTTAGTTTTCTTATTCATTCATAGAATAAAGAGTTACATGACTAACCTTGGTCCACACCTAAGACCATTTCATCGTCCTACTCTCTTTCTTTAAACAAGAAAAACCCTATAGCCAATTCATCTTATAGCTACATGATCCTTACACAAATCTCAATCTGAGTGTTTCAATCACCTTTGACAGTGTTACATGATGTCATATTTATAGGATTTACAACATACAAAACCCTAATTCATGGAATCCAAAAATGATTGTATATCCATGAAGATGATTGGATGTAATCCTATAAATCTCGGGATTCTATTACAATTGACTACCCATTGAACTTTAGTTGGCTATGAATCAATCAACCACCATTTGAATGTCTTGGTGTCAACCTCCAGGTGGTTTTCCAATCGACTACCAGTCGACCATTCAGACAATATTCCTTTTGACCTCCATTTGGCTCGACCTATTGACCCAACCTTAGACTTAACCATACCATCGACTTGAATTAATCATCCAATATAACATCAACCCAGTCAATCCACCTCGACTAGCCATTCAATGATACTAAGTTTCCACTGCAAAGAATATAACAACCCAAGAATTAATAGTTTCACATATTCTTCACGAGGTTTAAGAGATTGGAAATTTTTTCGATTCATAAAATGTTTGTCTTTATCATCTACCTTTCCCTAGTTTCTTTGCTCATCTTCTATGTATTGCTTTAAATTTCCTTCTTAATATCTTTATTTTTGTTTTTCTAGACTTCTATTCAGAATTTGCATTCCAACATTTTTCTCCTTGTTTTTTCATAGATAGAGGTGTGGTTTTCTCTTTTTATATATATTGGTACTTGGGTTATTAATTTACTTAAGGAAGTAATCTCTTTCTCACTACCTTGATTTATTTATTATATGTTTAGGTTCATGTTTCACTCTCTTTTTTTTTTTTTTTGCAAGCATGTAGTTGTTTTCTTTTTGGTTTTGGATTTATTTTTGGATGTTGCCATTCCTATTCCTATCGTGATGATTATCTAGCACATTTTTCCTCTGTTGTTTCATCTTTTTGGGTTGTATTTATTGGTAATGTGATTGGGTTGAATTTTAGTCTAGGATCATTTCGTTGATGAAAGTGAATTTGAATTTAGACACACATAGCCACCTCATGTCAGACTTCACCATTTATTTATCTCTTCAAAGGGTGCTTCTAATTACCCTTCCTTGTCCCCATAGCTACAATTTCCTCCATTTTTCATCATAATCTTCTAAGTCCCTCCTTTAGTGTAATTTTTATAACCTCAATCTTGATTTGTCAACAAAATTGTTTTCTCTATTAAAAAATGGATGCTTAGGTTCCCTCTGGTGTAGAATAAACACCCCATAGAAATTCCCTCCACCTTTATGTGCTACAACAACATGGATGAGGTGAAAACATTGCTAAATCACGAGAAAAATATAACAAAAATACAGACACATGTGTACATACAAATATTGTCAATTGGGTTTAGGTGGTGTGGTTGTGGGATGGATTTTTATTCTCCCAACCCAGGTTCTATTCTCGTTAATGACATGTTGATCTCATAATGAGTAAATTGTTGAAATGGATTCAAGCCCTGTTGTTGGCATCACATTGCGTAAATGAAGAACCTGGGGTTTACCATGAGTACCATCCTTGAAATGAGGGGAAGTACCTAGGGGTTTTCCCCAAGAGATTTTACCTGGAAAAAAGAAGTACATACAACTAAGGGATGATTCAAATGTTCAACTTATAACTTAATACAAACCACCATATTTTTATTCAAAAATAAATAAAATAACTTTGATTATTGGTTGGATGTCAAATGGTACATTTTTAACACTTCCTCTACAACCAATATCTAACTAGAGAGGGATCCTTCACAACAAATACCCCTCTAACTAAGTATCAACATACAATTGTATCTGATCATCAATGTAACTACCAATGATATTGAATTTCATGCACCTCCTCTTCCAACAAGAACCAACATATGTTCTTTGTAATAGTTTGCCATATATTCCACTAGAAAAATATACAATTTTATGATTTGGCCAAAATTGTAAAACTTGCCTATGCAAAAAGTTCAAGGACCCAAATATTTTCTCTCAACTTAAAGGTAGGCCACACCATTGTTCCATAATTCTATAATTTATTATCTTCATTCATCGAAAAAACAACTTATCACTTCCATATTTAAAGAGAAATGTTTTTTTTCCAATCAAAACATTTGTTGTCGAAAAAAGAAATATGAAATAGCCAAATGAATGCATAACTACTCTATAAGTATATCGCACGCTCATATTAATCAAATTCAACCAAATTGGGAGATTCTATATGGAAATGTGACAATAAATTCGATTCAATTGAATTTGGATTCAATTATGTTGCAAACACAAATATCAATAAATTTGCATGTGGCCTCTCTTCACATGGGTGCTTGGAGACAATTTTGCTAATGAATTATGGGTATCGTGCTATAGATTCATGATGGACATTGCATGCCTCAAGGTGAATTTTTGGTGGGATTGTAGGTGTCATTATAAATCTTGTAGCTCCAAGTCTAGTACAAGAATTGGGTCACTCTCCTCATAGCATAGGGACATTCTATGTTTAAGAAACTTTAACAATTCAAGAATTGAGTCACTCTCCTCATAGCATAGGGACATTCTATGTTTAAGAAACTTTAATTTTCGTTACCTTTGAAACTAATTTTTATATAATATTATATTATATTTTGGAGAAAATGAATATTTGGTGAAGATTTTTTTTAAATTATAAATAATTACTTACCTTTTATTAATGGTATGTGTGTATTCATATTGTTTTTAATTAGATTTGTTTCAACCTTTCAAATCTGAATTTGAATCCAAATTCATATATGGAAACTATGACCACATAGACAATAAGAGAATATGCAAATTATTCACCAAAATAGCATGCACCATGTAGTTCAGAGCATGCACATCACCTAGCACTGTACCAAAAAATGTTAGTAATTTAAATGCATAAAAACAAAAATCATTCACCAAGATATGCTTCATTCCCCACAAATGATTCATTCTTTGAATCAAAATTGATGAACAAAACTCTCACCAAATAAAAATCTACTTTCATCTACAAAATATTATGCTCTGAAAAATTCTCATGATCATGGATCCCTTTTGTGATAGTGTTCAAGGTTGTACACTTTTATACCATGTTAAAAAAGGAAAAAATGCAACAACAAAAAATGTAGATAAAAAATATATAATAAAATTTCCAACATTGTCTTTATATTCATAATGCACACACATGCATTATAATATTTCAGTTTTGACCCTTTTGATGTTTTGGATCAAATTGGAAATAGATGTTTAGAACAAAAAGAGTTAAGAAATTTGACCTAGATAGAATGATCCCTTTTTTAAATGATGTAAATATCTTGTATGAATTCCTAGTGTGAAACTCAAGGTGAAGGCCATAACAATTGCATTAAATATAATTTCTAGATACTATGAGTATACTTTTCATGGTATTCTCAAGATATGTAAATATTATTTTGAAAATCAATATAAAGGTGCAGGGATAGCTACAAAGAGAATGAAAAGGGCTATGATTCCACTAAGAGGGAAAGAGGAAAGGGGGTCCAAGGGGATGAAAACTAATCCTAAGTTGCTTAAGTTTCCTAACTTTCACCTTTTCAACATGTGCCTTATTTAAACCTCAACCACCTATAATTCAATGAAGAAGGTGGTGGTAAGGAAGTCCACATTCTCTATTTACAAGGGAATGGTGGTTGAGTACAAGCATGAGGAGTGCAAGAGACTCCACCCTCATGGGAATCAAACCTCATGGAAATTCAAACCATCTATTTTCCCATGCATCCTTTCTTCATGAAAAATCAAATTCACTTGTCCATTCACTCATTCCATGCATTCCCATGATACACATGACCATTTCCATTCAATGTAATACCTTGGTTTTGATCCCTTGAATGTATTGGATCAAATTATAATAAATTGTAGATGTGTGGTTATAATGACAAGAGTTAAGCCATGTGAGCTTAAATAAAAGTCCCCATTTGTAAATGTTGTAAAGGTTCTAGTATGGACTTTGAGTGTGGATATTAAGGCCAAGGACCAACTGGTGAATGTATAGCAATGTATGGTATAAATATTTATTTGTAGACCATATGGTAAGATTACCATGGTGAATTCAAGCTATCTAAATATTAATGTTTGAATATAATATATAATGGTTCAAGATGGCTATAAAGACTACAAGAGGGATACGATTCCACTAAAGGGGAAGAGTAAAGGGGGTCTATGGGAAATTACATGTATTCCAAGTGTCATCCTTAGAACTCATGTCCATTCCACCATGTTCCTTAAATGAATCCATATACCTCCTTTGACTTATCAAACCAATCATTGAATGCATGTAATAGGTTGGTGAGGAAGTCTTTTCATGTAGTTGTGGAAGCATGGAATGAGTGCAATCATCATGGGAGGAGTAAGAGTCCTACATTAATCATGTCATAACTAATGATAGATGATATCATTTCCCCTAATCCTCTCATTTCCATTCACTTTAGCAT
>SNQJ01S0015689.1:30903-76412 GCA_010110895.2 Picea sitchensis | reverse complement strand
ATGCTAAAGTGAATGGAAATGAGAGGATTAGGGGAAATGATATCATCTATCATTAGTTATGACATGATTAATGTAGGACTCTTACTCCTCCCATGATGATTGCACTCATTCCATGCTTCCACAACTACATGAAAAGACTTCCTCACCAACCTATTACATGCATTCAATGATTGGTTTGATAAGTCAAAGGAGGTATATGGATTCATTTAAGGAACATGGTGGAATGGACATGAGTTCTAAGGATGACACTTGGAATACATGTAATTTCCCATAGACCCCCTTTACTCTTCCCCTTTAGTGGAATCGTATCCCTCTTGTAGTCTTTATAGCCATCTTGAACCATTATATATTATATTCAAACATTAATATTTAGATAGCTTGAATTCACCATGGTAATCTTACCATATGGTCTACAAATAAATATTTATACCATACATTGCTATACATTCACCAGTTGGTCCTTGGCCTTAATATCCACACTCAAAGTCCATACTAGAACCTTTACAACATTTACAAATGGGGACTTTTATTTAAGCTCACATGGCTTAACTCTTGTCATTATAACCACACATCTACAATTTATTATAATTTGATCCAATACATTCAAGGGATCAAAACCAAGGTATTACATTGAATGGAAATGGTCATGTGTATCATGGGAATGCATGGAATGAGTGAATGGACAAGTGAATTTGATTTTTCATGAAGAAAGGATGCATGGGAAAATAGATGGTTTGAATTTCCATGAGGTTTGATTCCCATGAGGGTGGAGTCTCTTGCACTCCTCATGCTTGTACTCAACCACCATTCCCTTGTAAATAGAGAATGTGGACTTCCTTACCACCACCTTCTTCATTGAATTATAGGTGGTTGAGGTTTAAATAAGGCACATGTTGAAAAGGTGAAAGTTAGGAAACTTAAGCAACTTAGGATTAGTTTTCATCCCCTTGGACCCCCTTTCCTCTTTCCCTCTTAGTGGAATCATAGCCCTTTTCATTCTCTTTGTAGCTATCCCTGCACCTTTATATTGATTTTCAAAATAATATTTACATATCTTGAGAATACCATGAAAAGTATACTCATAGTATCTAGAAATTATATTTAATGCAATTGTTATGGCCTTCACCTTGAGTTTCACACTAGGAATTCATACAAGATATTTACATCATTTAAAAAAGGGATCATTCTATCTAGGTCAAATTTCTTAACTCTTTTTGTTCTAAACATCTATTTCCAATTTGATCCAAAACATCAAAAGGGTCAAAACTGAAATATTATAATGCATGTGTGTGCATTATGAATATAAAGACAATGTTGGAAATTTTATTATATATTTTTTATCTACATTTTTTGTTGTTGCATTTTTTCCTTTTTTAACATGGTATAAAAGTGTACAACCTTGAACACTATCACAAAAGGGATCCATGATCATGAGAATTTTTCAGAGCATAATATTTTGTAGATGAAAGTAGATTTTTATTTGGTGAGAGTTTTGTTCATCAATTTTGATTCAAAGAATGAATCATTTGTGGGGAATGAAGCATATCTTGGTGAATGATTTTTGTTTTTATGCATTTAAATTACTAACATTTTTTGGTACAGTGCTAGGTGATGTGCATGCTCTGAACTACATGGTGCATGCTATTTTGGTGAATAATTTGCATATTCTCTTATTGTCTATGTGGTCATAGTTTCCATATATGAATTTGGATTCAAATTCAGATTTGAAAGGTTGAAACAAATCTAATTAAAAACAATATGAATACACACATACCATTAATAAAAGGTAAGTAATTATTTATAATTTAAAAAAAATCTTCACCAAATATTCATTTTCTCCAAAATATAATATAATATTATATAAAAATTAGTTTCAAAGGTAACGAAAATTAAAGTTTCTTAAACATAGAATGTCCCTATGCTATGAGGAGAGTGACTCAATTCTTGAATTGTTAAAGTTTCTTAAACATAGAATGTCCCTATGCTATGAGGAGAGTGACCCAATTCTTGTACTAGACTTGGAGCTACAAGATTTATAATGACACCTACAATCCCACCAAAAATTCACCTTGAGGCATGCAATGTCCATCATGAATCTATAGCACGATACCCATAATTCATTAGCAAAATTGTCTCCAAGCACCCATGTGAAGAGAGGCCACATGCAAATTTATTGATATTTGTGTTTGCAACATAATTGAATCCAAATTCAATTGAATCGAATTTATTGTCACATTTCCATATAGAATCTCCCAATTTGGTTGAATTTGATTAATATGAGCGTGCGATATACTTATAGAGTAGTTATGCATTCATTTGGCTATTTCATATTTCTTTTTTCGACAACAAATGTTTTGATTGGAAAAAAAACATTTCTCTTTAAATATGGAAGTGATAAGTTGTTTTTTCGATGAATGAAGATAATAAATTATAGAATTATGGAACAATGGTGTGGCCTACCTTTAAGTTGAGAGAAAATATTTGGGTCCTTGAACTTTTTGCATAGGCAAGTTTTACAATTTTGGCCAAATCATAAAATTGTATATTTTTCTAGTGGAATATATGGCAAACTATTACAAAGAACATATGTTGGTTCTTGTTGGAAGAGGAGGTGCATGAAATTCAATATCATTGGTAGTTACATTGATGATCAGATACAATTGTATGTTGATACTTAGTTAGAGGGGTATTTGTTGTGAAGGATCCCTCTCTAGTTAGATATTGGTTGTAGAGGAAGTGTTAAAAATGTACCATTTGACATCCAACCAATAATCAAAGTTATTTTATTTATTTTTGAATAAAAATATGGTGGTTTGTATTAAGTTATAAGTTGAACATTTGAATCATCCCTTAGTTGTATGTACTTCTTTTTTCCAGGTAAAATCTCTTGGGGAAAACCCCTAGGTACTTCCCCTCATTTCAAGGATGGTACTCATGGTAAACCCCAGGTTCTTCATTTACGCAATGTGATGCCAACAACAGGGCTTGAATCCATTTCAACAATTTACTCATTATGAGATCAACATGTCATTAACGAGAATAGAACCTGGGTTGGGAGAATAAAAATCCATCCCACAACCACACCACCTAAACCCAATTGACAATATTTGTATGTACACATGTGTCTGTATTTTTGTTATATTTTTCTCGTGATTTAGCAATGTTTTCACCTCATCCATGTTGTTGTAGCACATAAAGGTGGAGGGAATTTCTATGGGGTGTTTATTCTACACCAGAGGGAACCTAAGCATCCATTTTTTAATAGAGAAAACAATTTTGTTGACAAATCAAGATTGAGGTTATAAAAATTACACTAAAGGAGGGACTTAGAAGATTATGATGAAAAATGGAGGAAATTGTAGCTATGGGGACAAGGAAGGGTAATTAGAAGCACCCTTTGAAGAGATAAATAAATGGTGAAGTCTGACATGAGGTGGCTATGTGTGTCTAAATTCAAATTCACTTTCATCAACGAAATGATCCTAGACTAAAATTCAACCCAATCACATTACCAATAAATACAACCCAAAAAGATGAAACAACAGAGGAAAAATGTGCTAGATAATCATCACGATAGGAATAGGAATGGCAACATCCAAAAATAAATCCAAAACCAAAAAGAAAACAACTACATGCTTGCAAAAAAAAAAAAAAAGAGAGTGAAACATGAACCTAAACATATAATAAATAAATCAAGGTAGTGAGAAAGAGATTACTTCCTTAAGTAAATTAATAACCCAAGTACCAATATATATAAAAAGAGAAAACCACACCTCTATCTATGAAAAAACAAGGAGAAAAATGTTGGAATGCAAATTCTGAATAGAAGTCTAGAAAAACAAAAATAAAGATATTAAGAAGGAAATTTAAAGCAATACATAGAAGATGAGAAAAGAAACTAGGGAAAGGTAGATGATAAAGACAAACATTTTATGAATCGAAATTTTTTTCAATCTCTTAAACCTCGTGAAGAATATGTGAAACTATTAATTCTTGTGTTGTTATATTCTTTGCAGTGGAAACTTAGTATCATTGAATGGCTAGTCAAGATGGATTGACTGGGTAGATGTTATATTGGAAGATTAAGTCAAGTTGATGGTATGGTTAAGTCTGAGGTTGGGTCAATAGGTCGAGCCGAATGGAGGTCAAAAGGAATATAGTCTGAATGGTCGACTGGTAGTCGAATGGAAAACCACTTGGAGGTTGACAACAAGACATTCAAATGGTGGTTGATTGATTCATAGCCAACTAAAGTTCAATGGGTAGTTGATTGTAATAGAATCCCGAGATGTATAGGATTACATCCAATCATCTTCAGGGATCTACAATCGTTTTTGGATTCCATGAATTAGGGTTTTGTATGTTGTAAATCCTATAAATATGGCATCATGTAACACTGTCAAAGGTGATTGAAACACTCATATTGAGAGGTGTGTAAGGATCATGTAGCTATAAGACGAATTGGCTATAGGGTTTTTATTGTTCAAAGAAAGAGAGTAGGATGATGAAATGGTCTTAGGTGTGGACCAAGGTTAGTCATGTAACTCTTTATTCTATGAATGAATAAGAAAACTAAGGAGAAATTTTCTCAAGCATTGTTGGTTTTCCCTATTAAGGGTTTCCAGGGTAAGTCTTTGTGTATTGTGTGTTTGTCATTGTTTTTCTTTATGTTTAATTATGTACTTTCTTTCTTGGTTGGTTTTTTGTGAGTGTATTCTCTACAAGCGGTATTAGAGCCTATTTTGTTTCTCTTCTACAAGTCATATAAGAGCAAGGTTAATCAGATCTTGTATTTGAGTGGATTTGAAGAAGAGTAGATCTTGGATTCAGGGGTACACCTTTGTCATCAAGGGGTCAACTTGTTTTTGGATCTGTACTAAACCTATATCCAGTGGGATTTATAAGGTAGTGAGTATTTCTTGAAACAATGGAAAAAAATTCTAGGATTGAGATTGAGAAATTCAATGGACAAAATTTTGAGTTGTGGAATCTTAAAATGGAAGATCTCCTTGTAGATCAAGAACACTGGGTTGATGTGGATCCTAGAAAAAATTTTATGAGTATGTCGAAGGAATAATGGGAGAATCTCAAAAGAAGGACAAGGAATTTGATTCAAATTTTTCTTGTAGATTCGATATTGTTGAATTTCGTAGGTGAAGATAGTGCAATGAAACTATGTGATAAGTTGGGGAACTTGTACCAATAAAAATCCATGGTAAACAAGTTGTTTCTTCAGAATAAATTTTATCATCTAAGGATGAGTGATGGGAGCTCAGTAACAAAGAACCTAAATTCATTTAATTTTGTGATAAGTCATTTATTGTTTGTGGATATTAAAATCACTAAGGAGGAGACATGTATCATTTTGTTGTGTTTTTTTCCAAATTCATGGGATATCTTAGTTGTGGCTATAAGGAGCAATACAACCACATTAATTATTGAATACATGGTTGCACCTCTACTATCAGAGGAAATAAGGTGGAAGAACATGGAAGGATCAAACAAATATTCCTTGATGGTGAGAGGTCGATTCATCAGCAGAGGTAAATGTAAATTCCTCGGTTGATGGTCTAAGTTAAAGGGTACATATAAATCCTCGGTTCAATCGATGAGAAGATGATGGAAATGTATTAAAGTTGGGCATTACAAAAGGGACTGCGAGTTGAATAATTGTGAGAAAAGTCTTGGATCTGATGGAAATAAGTCGAATAAAGGAAATACTTCTCCAAACAAAGGAGGAGATGTGTATCTAGCATTGAATAGTACAGAGTCAAAGCATGCCATTTGGTTGATTGCATCAGGTGCATATTTTCATATGAAACATCATAGGGAATGGTTCTTTGAATATGAGAAATATGAAGGAGGAGATGTATTATTGGGGGATGACTCGAAAACCAAAATTGTTGGATGAGTTAGATTCCAATTGATGCTAAAAGAAGGGAGGAGTAGAACTCTTCCAAGTGTGCTACATATTCCAAGTTTGACAATAAATCTAATATATGTTAACAAAATGAATGATGTAGGTGTGCACACTTTATTTAAGAAGGATACATGAAAAATGGTTAGAGGTGTGATGCTCCTGATGAGAGGAGTTCAAATTGGAAGGAACCATGTACAAGTTGTTGGGGAATGTTGAATTTATTGGGTGCAATAGTACAATTATCCCTGAAATTTGCTTGATTCCAACCAACTTGAATATTCCTCGTCTATTCGACCTGACCATGTTATAGCACTAGACAATAGGACATATTAGAGAAAAATGACTTCAATCTATGCACAAAAATGGTATGGTCAAAGGTTTCCCTGATTGTAATTTAGAAGTCGATTTTTGTGAACATTTCATTTATGAAGAACATAATCATGTGATATTCCCATTTGGAGCTACTAGGGAAAAAGGGATTCCATAATTAATACATAGTGATGTATTTGGGCCTGTACTAGTCCCATCACTAGGAGTATCTCAATATTATGTTTCCTTCATAGGAAATTTCTCTAGAAAGACAAGGTTATATTTCCTAAGGAAAACATATAATGTTTTCAATAAGTTCAAAGATTTTAAATCTCTTGTGGAAAACCAGATAGATAAGAATACTAAGGTGTTGCGAGATGATAATGGATGTGAGTTCTATGATAAGTATTTGAGTAGTTTTGCAACAAATGTGACATATCATGCCAAAATACCACACCATATACCCCCCATCGTAATGGAGTTTCTGAAAGAATGAATAGGATGTTGATGGAAAAGACAAGGAGCATGCTCAGTGGTGTCGCGCTTGCACATGAATGTTGGGTAGAGGTAATCGACATTGCATGATATTTGATAAATAGGTCTCCTTCATCAATGCTAATTGAATCAATTCTAGCTGAGGTATGGTTTGGTAAGAATCCTTCTCTTTCACATCTTAGAGTCTTTGGCTATGATGCATTTGTGCATGTTCCCAAGAAAAAGAGGAATAAGCTAGACAACAAGAAAATCAAGTGTGTTTTCATTGGTTACACGGATGGAATGAAAGGGTATAAGTTGTGATATTTGGTATTGAGGAAAACAATTTATATTTGAGATGTGGTATTTATGGACATTGGAAAAAATTCTGATTTTTTTATCTAGGTGGATTTCAGTGGCTACCCACCTATTCCAACTGGCTCACATACAAATGACATATTGGAAATTGTTTTCTATCTTTTCGGGTCCTAAAATTTTGGGACCATTTTGAGGCCCTAAACAACGTTTTTTGGGTCCTTCCATAGTCACAATATATATGGATTCAGAGTGTGAAAACATAATGTGTAGTCCTCATATATACCTTTCCAACATGCTATCATGTGCCTAAAATGGAGATCGTATGCAAAATTTATGACCCTAGGAAGTTGATGTACCAACTTACCCCAACAGGGCCCACATGACTTTTGGTGCTTCATGTCATAGGGTTAAGTTTTTGGACGTATAGGGTTTTGGAAGTCATGTTTGATGTAAAAATTCCTTTGGAGCCTCATTGTACTCATCTTCTTCTCAATCAGTGAAACCGTCACATCTCTTCTAGAGATAGGCCGCCACCATTATAACAATCTTGTTTCAATCTACATTTTATAGTTTCAACATATTTATTTATTGAATAGAAGCCAAGTTTTACTATATCTTTTTTATTGTTCATTGTATCTATTTATTCTTAATATATATATATTCATTTTTTTCTACTCATAAAATACAGATCAATGGTATCAGAGCAGTCTGGTCCTTGTCGTTCTTAGTGCATGTCACCGACGAGGTCAGGGTACAAAGAGTTGTGTCTCAATATTGTTTCTCTTGAGAAACAATTATCTGACACACACAAGTGACCTTCCATGGTGGGAGAAAATAAATACGATGGGATGGGAGATCCTTTCAAATTGTTTCTCAAGGAATCCCTCATGCAATAGAAGAACGAGATGATGGATAGTTTTGAATAAATCCTTCGATGACTACAAACAAGCGACACATATTCCTTGAGCAGAGGTGTTGCCCCCTTCAAGGTATAGATAAAATTTGATATTACTATATTTGAAGGTCATATAGACACATATGTTGTAGACAAATGGTTGAATCTACTAGAAGGGTATTTTTTTGTCCATAACTTTTCCAATAGAGAAAATATTACATTTGCACTCCTCAAATCCATCCACCATTTCAAATATTGGTGGGATACTTTCTGTGAGAAAAAGGAAACATAGGAACCATCATTATTTATAGTCACACTCACCTAGGAGTCCTTCAACGATGCTAATAAGGGACAATACTAGCCTAGCGGAAGTTATGACGACCTGTATACAAGATGGACTACACTATGACAGGAAAGTGACCAAACAGTGACAAATTTTAAAAATATCTTCCATACCTTGTGCACCAAGCTGGGTATCGAATATTTTGAGTGACATTTGGTGCTCAAGTAAGACGACGGTCTGCATAGATACATTCAGAAAGAAACAAAGTTTCTATACATCTCGTCCTTGGGCATGGCTTATCGATATGTTGTCAAAATCGAGCAGAATCTTAAACAAAATATGGAACAGTTTGGGTTTGGGATCCCCTCACAGTAGAAGCAGAGAAAGGGAAGCCCCAACCCGGATAACAAAGGGAAGAGAAAATATGGACATCCTCAAGAAAACCATTCTAATCCGCAAACAGAGAAGGACAATGGAAAGATGAACAAAGACATCGGGAAGTGGTGGGACTTCCATGAGAGCCCTTGGAATAACACTGTTGATTGTCACTCAAGGTAGTCATTGGTGGATAAGGTGAAATCCTCTTAATCATATGCGGGTTTCTACTTAGAGTTAGAACTAGAAAAGGGGAGACAGATTATTGACGCGGAGTGCCACCATTGCTACCACTAAGATCCATCCTAGTGAACTTGATGATCCAAAGAAAGGAGAGCACCTATTTCATTCAAAGATGTGGGTCAAGGGTACTCCAATGCACTTCATCGTTGATAGAGGTATCCATAAGAACCTCATCTGAGTGGAGGTCACCAAGAAACTATCCCTACCGACAACATCACACCCACAAACATACACCATCAAATGGCTCTACCAAGAAAGTGATCTTCGCGTTAGCCAACGGTGTCGCATGTCCTACAACATCGATCCCTTCAAAGATGAGGTATTGTGTGATGTCTCTCCCCTTGAAGTTTGTGATGCTATTTTGGGCCAACCTTGTTTATGGAAACATCATTTTGTATATGATTCTATGCCTTGTAGTGTTATTATTACTTTGGACATGAAATTGTATAGGATACCCGAGGTAGTCCCACCTACTAAAATTTCCTTGATCTCTTCCATGCAATGCAGGAAGGTCATCTCTCAGACCAGGAAATTTGTCTTCTTCGTGATTCACTCTCAAAGTGAGCAAAAAGTTGCATCCACATCCATGGCCTCCACTACTAATCTCTCCACGTAGCAAAAACAAGTGGATAAGTTCATGGAAGAATACAAAGACATCTTCTCCTAACCCATTGAGGTACCTCTACATTGTCAGGTGAAGAATTCAATCGATCTGACCCCTAGCGCACTTATACCCAATGGGCCATTCTATCGTTGATATTTGTTAGAAAATTAGGATATCAAGCATCAGATCCAAGAACTGATCCAAAAGGGGAAAATTTGACCCAAATCATCACTGTGTGGAATCCCAATCATGTTTGTGCAAAAGAAAGACACGACCTAGCGACTCTACATCGATTACCGATCCATAAATAAAATTACAGTCAGGAACTGGTAGCTGATCCCCGAATCGATGATCTCCTTGACCAGCTCAAGGGGGCAAAATACTTCAGTAAGACTGGTCTGAATTCTTGTTATCATAAGGTCCCAATAAAGAAGACAAATGTATGGAAAATTACCTTCAATTCCAAAGAAGGTCTTTTTGAATGGTTAGTCATGCCCTTTGGTTTGACGAATTCCCTAACAAATTTAATGAGGATGATTGATGATATCTTGTGGACTTTCACCAATTATTTTTTGGTGGTTTATCTAGATGGCATCCTCATCTGAACAAGAATTGGGTGGAACACTTGCAACATATTCAACGGGTTCTCCACACTCTACGACAACACAAGCTATATGAAAATTTGAAAAAATGCTCCTTCGGCATGGATAGGGTGTAGTACCTAGGCTATATTTTTTACGAGCATGGGTTGCATGTGGATCTAGCAAAGATCTAGATCATTCTTGACTTTCCATGCCCGACCACACTCACTGAGCTTTGGAGCTTTTTAGGCCTTGCTAATTTCTATTGCAGGTCCATGTTGGGATTCTCCCATATTGCATGGGGCCTTATCTAAGTAACCAGGGGTGGTGGTAAGGAAAATTTTTTGTGGGGCCTATCACAACAACAAGCATTCTATGATTTGAAGTAGCGCTTGTGCTCAACCCTAGTGCTCTCATTACCCTACCTGCAACAACCCTTTGAGATCGAAACATATACTTCATACTATGTTGTAGGTGCAGTGATCACTCAGTTCAGACACCTTGTGGCCTATCATAGTGAGACACTATCATATGTCGTCCATAAGTACCCTAACTACGAGAAATAAATGTACCTCATTGTGGAAGACTGCTTCCAATGGAGGCATTACATTCTCGGGAAGGAGACAATCATCCACACCGATCATAAGTCATTGTAGTTCATGTAGAAACAAGGAAAATTGTAGAATGACTGCCATCAGAATTGGTCCACATACTTGCATCAGTTCCATATTAACATCAAGTATAAGACCAAAATAATCAACTATGTCGTTTATTTCGTCAGTCGCCCTCCAGTTGCAACACTCACTACGATGTTAAACTCTTGCGGCCACAAGACCTCCAGATGGCCCGAACTTTATGAGAGAGATCTTGACTTCACCGCCACCTACCAGATGTTGGATGCAAACACAACTGTCATAGATTTTCATCTTCAAGATGGACTATTTTTCCATTTGGGCCATCTCTGCATTCCATGAAGTGAGCGATCGAAGTTGATTTGGGAAGCCCACTACAGTCAGGTGGAAAGACACTTCGGCATAGAAAAAACAGTGGCAATGTTGCAGCAACATTTCTATTGGTTGAATATTTGACAATATGTTAGCAAGTATATCAGGTCATCACTGACTACACCATTGCCAAACCGACCTTTAAGAGACAAGGCATGTACATGTAACGACCCCTCCGTTATGACAATAATAGTGATGTACAATAGGTAAATAATTTTATTCTTTTTGCATTAGGATATTAAAATCGTCACAACATAAGTAATAGCATCACAAGTGACACATCATCATAATTTAATAACGACACAATCAACATATTAAAATAATTAATAGTGACGCATAATCAACACATAAACATAAAGAGTGACGCAATTCAACACATCACGATCAACTAAAGAAAAATACTAATAAATGATCAACCATTTCACTGAGTAATAAAGAACTACCCACCCAACCTATCCTACATGGTTAGGACCTCCAGGACACATAATCAATGCTCAAGCCCCATATTCATCCAATTGATTTTGACCACTTAAGGTGTCAGGGATGGTGACTATTTTGAGGAACAAGGAGGTGTATAGATCCAAGTAATCCAATCATGAACCAAAATTCTAGACTAGATTCTAAGGGTAAGGCATGGAATTATACGTAATTAAACTTGTAAATTAATAACATGTACGCAAAAACATTGCATCTATGCAAACAAAGAACAAGGACAATAGGTTAATAAATTCATCATTTTGTGCCATTATAGAACTTTTAACTAGTGGTGCAACACAATAAACAAATGTCATAAGCATCTATCATTTTCATGGATGTGCAACCCGTGCCTTAATCGAGCAATTTCGAAGTGCAGATTCTATTTATAAGTATTTCAACAAGTTAAGGCTTCTCATCGTCTAATCATTACTTTATCTCAACAGTACCTTGACCTTCTCATGATTATTGATTTCAAAAACAATTAAGTGAAAATTTTGTAAGAGGAAATACATAAGGATTAATAAAACCACAGGGGCATAATTACACTCCTTTTAATAGATAAGGATCTATTCTAGTTATCATTAAAAATTTCCCAAGACATCTCATTAAGGTCAAGCATCGTTATCAAGAGCGTCAAGCTTATGTATCCGAAATCGTCTACCTATAACTCAACTATGTTTTCCTTTATAAGGAAACCTTTAAGAAATATAAATGGAAATCAACAATTAATTATATATCCAAATAATCTCCCATAAGGAGATCCAATTCTTCTTAAGGTGAAACATCAAGAATTCAATAAAAATATATGATCCCAATGTAAGACCCGTAAGGGATCAATCTTCATGAACTACAAATTAAGGTTCCCATACTACCTAAAGCATCCTTTTAAGAATTATAAGAATCGATCAATTCATTAGATAAGTAAAAACCCAATTGCCTTTCTTATCCATTTAAAGAGATAGAAAGATTAAAAACATAGAACACTATGATAAGACGTCTTACCCCAACCTGTTTATCCATTTATAAGGTAATGAACGAAGACCCAAGTCTCATTTAACAATGTGTAAAAGGTTTTAGATACTATCTGCATCTCCAAGTAAGGAACCAAAGGGGGTCGATTCAACAACTTATAAAGTGAGGGGGACATATAATTCAAGAATTCAAGGTAATAGAAGTCAACTCACGAAAAACACATTAATAATAATTTTTCCCTAATTCCAAATTTACCTGACCAGGACTAACCATATAGTACTTGTTAATATTATATACTAGTAACCCTTTTATTTTATTTTTTATCATCTACTTGTTAATATCAATTACAAGTAACATATTAAAATTTTCATCGTCAATGTAATCTAATTAAACATGACCATTCGTAAATTTTTACCAATGTTTACTCTTGTCATTATCTTATCGTTTTATGTCACAACTTCTTGGGTCATTTCAATGTGTAGTAGAAGTTAACATTTTTTGAACTATAATTTTGTGAAGAAAATAGTGCAACTCGACCTCTACATAAAAAGGGATCCAGAAAATTTAGATATCAAATAATAATAAAACTGGACATACATTAAGAGTGTTATCCTTTTGTCTCTTCCTTCACGATTATCATAATAATAATAACATGTGTTTAGCCCGAAAATTTGAAAATTAATTCACATTAAACGACACCCAAAAACCTAGCGCAAAGAGCACCAAGCCACGGACGAGGAGGTACACATCCAATCGTTGAAGGAACGAAAATTATGGAAGGATTCACTACATGAAATTGCTAGGGAAGGGCACATCCATTCGTTAAAGGAATGAAATTCTGGAAGAAACAAAATGTTGGAAGAGAAAATTCGTTACTAGAAAGTGAGCGCATTCTGTTGGAAATTGTAATTACAAGTCGGTGAGATCTTCACGTCACCGCCGATTTGTTTGTCAGTGGAAATCTATCAGTATTTGAAATATCATTTAGACAGTCTGACAAGTCTGCAAGTGTAAAGTCGCATACTTACTCAAAAGTCAGTCGGTAAGGAGGAGAACTATAAATGAAGCCGAATTCTATATTCCCAAATTAAATTAAGTGGTTGAAGAGTCAATCGTAATTATGATTGAGTTAAATGTTGAGCCAATCTTAGCTTCTGAAAGAAAGTTTATATAAGTCTGAGTTTCTTAGTTAGAACATAGTGAATAGATAGAGATATAGAGAAAAGAAGAGAAGGATGCAGAGAATCTAGTAAAGAACCAACAATAGTTGAAGTGTTGACAGAAGAAGTATCAGAGTCGAAGCTCATTTTGTCACTGTATTTTGTAATCCGAGCGCACTCCGTCGAAGTTCATTAATATCAAGTATTTTGTGTTTCTGACAATTTTCTGTGTTATTTCTCTAATATATTTTGCATTCGTAAATCATTCTATTTAGTGTCTGTATTCACAGTGCTCAATAATCTGGCAGTCTGTGCACTGCGCAATGATCTTGAGAACTATGTTGCATAGCCTGTTTGGTGCGCAGTATTTTAAACTGTGTTGCGCAGAGTGGACTGTGCGCACCCCCCTTTAGCCTTCAATTTGGTACCAGAGTAGGTTCTACCAGAACGAGTTTGTCAGAGCAGAAACTCTGTTGAAAGTAAAAAAATGGCTTCTACCTCAAATTTCCAACCTCCCACTTTTACAGGCAAGAACTATGAGATGTGGTCCTTGACCATGAAGGATTTGTTCTGAGGTAAATATGTATGGGAGATTATCTAAAATGGTTATGTTGAACCAGCAGATCCGGCAGCCTATAACTCCCTCACACAAGCCGAGAAAGATGTATTGAAAGAACAAACAAAGAAGTATGGAAAGGTGTTGTTTTATATACATCAAGCCATGCATGAGAGCATACTTCCAAGAGTTGCATCAGCAAAGCAAGCCAAGGAAGAATGGGATATATTACAAACTACTTATCAAGGTATGGATAAAGTAAAAACAACAAAACTTCATATTCTTAGAAGATATTTTGAAACTATGTCAATGAAAGATTCAGACATGGTAGATTCTTTCTACACACACATNCTAGTTGTAACTCTAGAAGAAGGCAAAGACTTGAGTCAGTTCAGTCAAGATCAACCACACAACACAAACAACCAAAATCGACCTATGTTTATGGCGCACATTGTAGTTGTGCCTAGCGTAGAAGAAATTCCTAATATAGTGTCACCAGTTGAATGAAATGTTGCTCAAGAAAGTCCATGTGACATATGGTATTTAGATTCAGACTACAGTAACCACATGACAATAAACATAGAATTGTTTTCTAGTTTGGAAGAGTCAGTCCAGACCAAGGTTACACTTGGAACAGATATCCAAGTCACTGTCTTAGGCAAAGGCAATATAAATATTTTAACCAGACAAGGAGAAGAGAAAGTTATGTCAGATGTATATTATGTTTCTAGTCTGAATCATAATTTGATGAGTACAAGACAACTATTACAAAAAGGATACAGAATCTATATGGAAGATAATCACTGTGTGATTATGGATAAAATCCCTAGCAATTTACTTATTGCAAAAATCAAGATGAAAAGTAACAGAATGTTCCCATTGACATTAAAGCCAACCAAGAATAAGAACACAACGCAAACTGTTGACAAAAGAAAAAGTGCACAACTAGACACTGCATTTACAACAGAAAGTACGCACAATACTAATGAAGAAAATAGCGCGCACAGTATCAAGAAAGGAGAAAATGGCGCAAAAATGAAGGCAGCATTCCAATCTAAAACATACGATGACTCCTGGCTATGGAATTTCAGATTTGGACATTTGAACTTTGGAGGTGTGAAACTATTACATGCAAAGGATGTGGTAAAAGGCTTACCATTGATTGAAAAAATAGAAAGGATATGTGAAGGTTGGATATTTGGCAAGCAGCACAGAGAATCATTTCCAGTTGGCAAGTCTTATAGAGAAAAAGCTCCACTGGAAATAATACATTCTGATATTTGTGGACCAATGCAAACTCCATCTATAGGAGGTAGTATTTACTTTCTAACATTCATTGATGATTTCTCAAGAAAGACATGGATTTATTTTCTAAAGAATTGGGTTGTTTTCATCAGTTTAAATCACTTGTGGAGAAACAGAGTGATTATTATATCATGTGTCTAAGAATAGACAGAGGAGGAGAATACATGTCAAGAGAATTTCAGAACTTTTGTAAAGATCATGACATCTACAAGAAATTTACCGCGCGATACACACCACAACAGAATGGTGTCGTAGAAAGAAAGAATAAAAGCATCATGGAAATGGCGCGCAGTATGTTAACAACCAAAAATTTGTCAAATGAGTATTGGGTTGAGGCAGTAGCAACTGCAGTATACATCTTCAATAGATGTTCAACAAAGAGTGTGAAGAATAGAATTCCTCAGGGAGCATGGACAAGATCAAAGCATAATGTGGCACATTTAAGAGTTTTTGGTTGTGTCGCATACACACATGTTCCAGATGAACTAAGAAGGAAGTTGAACAACAAAGGACAAAAATGTATAATTGTTGGCTATTCTGAAGAAACAAAAGGATACAAGTTGTATGACCCAGTCGCAAGAAAAGTCATAATCAGTCGTGATGTTCAGTTCATAGAGAATGAACCATGGGATGGAACCATAGAAAATACAGTAAAGATAATTGACACAATGGAGAATAATGACGCAGAGGATGAAGTGTTTCAAACACCATACACAGGATAGTGCGCAGCTCCGTCTACACCTAACACTGCAATGCATATTACCGCGCATAATACTCTGGTAAGGACAACAAGTGTGCAATCCACACCTAGAATGCAACAAACACCAACATGTAGTCCAAATACTTCTACTTCTCCAGATCCAACATTAGAAAGTTTGTTACCAAGAAAGACAAGAAGTTTGCACGACATCTATAATGAAGACACACCAAATTCATTTTCAGTGTTTACTCTGTTTTCACAAATAGATGATCCATTAACATTTGAAGAAGTTGTCAAAGAGAAAGTATGGGCACAAGCCATGGATGAAGAAATCAAGTGCATAGAGAATAATCAAACATGGAAATTGGTAGATGTACCTCATGATAAGGATGTCATAAGTGTCAAGTGGATTTATAAAACCAAGCAAGATGCAGAAGGAAAAGTACAGAAGTACAAGACAAGATTAGTTGCGAGAGGCTTTACACAACAACCTGGAATTGATTACAATGAAACATTTGCACCAGTTGCGCGCATGGACACAGTCAGAATCGTGTTAGCTATTGTCGTGCAGTACAAATGTTCAGTTTATCAGATGGATGTAAGGTCAACATTCTTGAATGGAAACTTAGAAGAAGAAATATATGTGGAACAACCACAAGGTTATGAGGTTCCAGGACAAAAAAATAAAGTATACAGATTAAAGAAAGCACTATATGGATTAAAGCAAGCTCCGAGAGCTTGGTACAGTCGCATAGATTCCTATCTCACACAGAATGGATTTCAGAGAAGTGAAAATGAGCCAACACTGTACATCAAATCAAATCAACAAGGTAATGTGTTAATTGTTTGTTTATATGTGGATGATTTGATATTTACAGGTAATTTTGGCATAGAAGAGTTCAAGTCAGTGATGAAGGATGAATTTGAAATGACTGATTTGGGACTTATGAGATATTTTTTGGGAATAGAAGTGAACCAATCCAAAACTGGTATATTTATCTCATAGTCCAAGTATGCACATGAAATATTAAAGAGATTCAATATGTTAAACTCAAAAGCAACACCAACACCTATCATAACACGATTGAAGTTAAGCAAGGAAGATAAAGGGTCCAAAGTGGATCCCAGACTGTTTAAAAGATTGGTAGGTAGTCTTATGTATCTAACAACGACAAGACCTGATATTATGTATGGAGTGAGCCTAATCTCAAGGTTCATGGAAACTCCAAAAGAATCACGTTGGAAAGAGGGAAAGAGAATCCTGAGATATGTGAATGGAACAAAAGATTTTGGCATAAAGTACTCCACTTCAGAAAATTTCAAATTCATTGGATACACTGATAGTGATTGTGGAGGCAGTATTGACGACAAGAAAAGTATCTCTTGGTACACATTTCATTTTGGAACAGGTATGGTATCATGGGCGTCAAGGAAGCAGCCCATAGTGACACTTTCTTCAACAGAAGCAGTGTACGTCGCAGCCACAAGTGTAGCTTGTCAAGCAGTATGGAGGAGAAAGATGTTAAGAGATTTGTTGAAGGAACAACATGAATCAACTACAATTTTATGTGACAACAATTCAACCATCATGTTATCAAAGAATCATGTGTTTCACAAAAAATCCAAGCACATTGATACAAGGTATCATTTCATCAGAGAATTGGTGAATAACAAAGAGATTTGCTTAGAATTTTACAGGTCAAAAGAACAAATTGTAGACATTTTTACAAAGGCTTTAGCAAGAGATGCATTCAGCAGTAACATGACAGTAAAATGAAAACTCAAATTTTGATGTTATTTTCTTTTGAAAACTCCACCAACTTATAATTAAGGGGGAGTGTTGGAAATCGTAATTACAAGTCGGTGAGATCTTCACGTCGCCGCCAATTTGTCTGTAGTCGAAATGTCAGTTAGATACTCTAACAAGTCTACATGTGTAAAGTCGCATACTTACTCAAAATTCAGTCGGCAAGCAGGAGAACTATAAATGAAGCCGAATTCTATCTCCCTGAATTAAATTAAGTGGTTGAAGAGTCAGTCGTAATTATGATTGATTTAAATGTTGAGTCGGTCTTAGCTTCTGAAGGAAGTTTATGTAAGTCTGAGTTTCTTAGTTAGAACATAGTGAATAGATAGAGATATAGAGAAAAGAAGAGAAGATGCAGAGACGTTGTTCAAGAACCAGTAGCAGCGGAAGTGTTGACAAAAAAAGTATCAAAGTCGAAGCTCATTTTGTCATTGTATTTTGTAATCCGAGCACAGTGCACTCAAGTTCATTAATATCAAGTATTTTGTGTTTCTGACAAGTTTTTGTGTTATTTCTCTATTATATTCCGCATTCGTAAATCATTCTATTTAGTGTGTGTATTCCCAATGCGCATGGCAATCGATGCACTACGCAGTGATCTTGAGAACTCTCGCGTAGCCTGTTTGGTGAGCAGTATTTTAAACTAAGTTGCGGAGAGTAGACTACGTGCATCCACCTTTACACTTCATATTCAATAGCTGGGAAAATATATGAGTGAACTTCACTATAAGAGAAAGCGTAATTCGTGCTAAAACTCCACAGTTGTTGGATCCAAAACTTTTAGAGGGTGTTGCCATAAAAAAAAAGCAAAAGCAAAAGAGGGTTTCAAAAACAAAAGAGAGAAAAGAAAACCAGACTGTTTAGATGGAAGCCAATTCAGATTTTGTCTGAATTCCCCAAGGTGAATGAAAACAATCTTGAGAATAAACCAATGTAACAATTATTGTTTTTATCAACACATATTAAAATCGCAAAATATTTGACCTAGAAAACTTTCTCGAAACCCCAACGCCACTTACAATTCAACTTCAATGTAGAAACTAGAAATAGACGCGCTACAACTTGATAGCCTCTTAATCCACCATCCAGTTTCAGGTGAATGGACATTAAAACTTTTGGACAGAGCCACCATTAAAAAAAAGAATAAGAAGGTTTTTAAAGAAAGAAAAAGAAACAAGGAAAGGATTATAACCAGACTCTAGAATATAATAAACTTTGCAATTTCAACATATTACCAGTAGATACAATTGAAAAACAGTCAGGTTAAACAAAGGCGGAAACAGATTATAAGTTGGTTAGCAAGAGAACAAATAAGCAGATGAAGTATAGTGAGAACAAGACGAACAAGCCCTAACAGCGGTAGAGAAAAAGATGATTGAGAGACCATTTCATATCAAATTTAACAAGGCAAGGATTCGTGACTGCTTGAAGCAAGCTAAATTTTGAGGTGAAATAAATCACAACAAAATCAAGAGATTTAAACCAGATTACTTTTAAATATTCAGCTAAATTAATTACATAGCGTCCCTGATATCAAAATCAGTGGTTTAATCAAATTTTTAATTACAAATTCCAATTTTGTGGCCAACAATTAAAGATGTTAGTACATCAAAATCAATAAATGAGATTTAATGTTAATAATTTATTGGTATTAGTAAAAGTATGATTCAACTTATTTACTTTTTCACATTTAATTTAGTTAGTTTTTAGAGTTAAGAAATTATTTTCCAATTACAACTAAGTATATTTATACAAATATAATCAAAATTATTTAATTTTTAACTTTTACATGTTAATTAACTTTTTACATTAACTTTTTACATTTTGAAAAAAACTTAGCACTTATGGTTAATTAACTTGTTACATTTTGAAAAAAACTTAGCACTTATGGTTAGTGGAATGTGAATCTTGACATCCAGGTTTCAATTTCAATGTAAGGTTAGCATTAACAGATGAAGCTTTTCAATTTCAATATAAGGTTAAAACATGCATTAGCAGGTGGAGCACCGTCGGCTCTTTCTTTACCAAGTTGACAGTAGTTTGTTTTTAATTGTGCTGCACACATTTCTCAATTAAAGAATCGGCTACCAGGTGGAAGTGGAATGCTCTTGAGCGATGTTTCCTTACCAGGTGGAGAGTTGTGCATTTCAGTCAAGGATTAAGTCTGTTTGTTGAAACTATTTATGATTGCATTGTCTCGAATGGATCAATCAGTTCTGCTATTAAACGGTGGTGCTGCGAATAACTAAATTTCATTCTGTATTTATTGTATTTCAGGTGAAGGATCTGTCTTATTACTGTGAAGTAAGTTAAATATGCAGACTGTGAAAGAGAAGATGAGCAACATGGGCACCACAGCTAAGGAGGGGATGGATAAAGTGAAGGATTCTACCCAGGAGAAGGTATTTTCAAAATGTGTTTTTTTCTCCTACACTGAAATTGTTTTTTCCTACTTCACTGTTGTTGTTATATATGCATGCAGATGGAGAAGGTTACTGCACATAACCCTACAGACAAAGAAATCGTCCGTGAGAAGACAAAAAAAAATAAAAATAACGATTAATGTTTTGTTTCTTATCTCTGCAGTAGTGTAGAAAAAATACATGCAGACTAGATTGTCTAGATTGTTGAATCTTGATAGTCCGGTCCTGGGATCGCTCATCTCTTGTTGGATCAGACTTCTTCATCTATCGCTCGCCTATTGCTGGCTGTCTGTAGCCTTTTTCTGGTGTATGGTAATCCTGCCCCGTACTAAATGTAAATATATGCTTTCTCATTCCGAAATCAATAAAACTAGTACAGTCACAAGTCACTGGTGGTTGGTGAATGTCGAAATAATCGTTTTGGTCATTAAATAATAGCAGAACTCTGCGCATTAAATAACAGTAGAACCCTACTCATTAAATAAAATAACAGTAGAACCCTACGCATTAAATAACCGACGCGGTAAGAGTTCCAGGCAGGAAAATCCCGGTAAGTAAATAATAGTTGTAGTAAAAATAGTGGCTGGTGAATTTGGGTTCTCTAGAACATGAAACGTAGGTGGCAATCAGCTAATAAACATGACATGATTAAGTAAAAGTAAAAAAATAAACATGTAAACTGATGTCTTTATAATAGTGAGGAAGTTAGTGATTGAAATCACAACCATTAATTTATTGTAACTACTAAGAATATTCCAACAATATTTAATCTTGTCCATACAAAACTGATTAAGTATTAAAAACATATTAAATATACCTATTTTCAAATCCTAATTCCTAATTGTTAAATATTTAACAATTAGAATATTGATATCAATTAAAAACACAATGATTACAATTTCGTTCTTATATATGAGGCATAAGGCATAGTAGATAAAATTCATGCAAAAGATGGGTTATAGTGTGGCGCGTCTAGACTGGTTTCTAAATTCCCACGGACTATAACGATCGTTTCTTCCCTTTCGTAACAGATTATCATTTTGTTTAGATACTGTTAGACTGTGTTAAAACTCATCAGTCATCGTATCCAGGGATATATAAAAAATATTATGTAATAAACAGATGGCTATTATCTCGATTAATGGCTTTTATTTGGATATTAATATTACATTTTAAAACATTTAGAGACCGATGAATTTTATTTTGATTATTATGCTAGGAAAAATAATTATTACTCCTGGCTCTAATTTTGTCCGGCTCTAAAATGTAATAATTATTATTCCTGGCTCAGTGTTTGAGTTCTGCATGAAGAAATTTCCGAGGCTGAACATTTTTATGAGACTGTTTATTTTTTTGAAACCGAGAATACCGCAACTTAGGCATTTACCAAGCAGTTTAAAATTTAATATATATTCTTATTCTTATATGTAGGATTTTTTAATACGTTCTTTTTTTATATTCCTTTATATGTATAAAAAAAAAATTATAAATGTTTTTATAAACTAGCACAGTCACAAAATTACGGTGGCTGGTAAATGATAGACTATAACAGTAAAAAGGTAAAAAGGAGGAGTAATTAGGATCTATAACAGTATAAAGGAGTAATCACGATCAGTTATAGCAATAGAAGGAAGGAGTAATAAAGCTCACGCATCCACGAATTTGCCCTCATAAATATTAGGAATTTACCATTATGGTTCTATTAAATAAATGAATAAATATTAGATAAAATAACCTTCAAGCATTCACGAATTTACTCAAATGAATAAATATTAGATAAAATAAGAATTTACCATTATGGTTCTATTAAATAAATGAATAAATATTAGATAAAATAACCTTCAAGCATTCACGAATTTACTCAAATGAATAAATATTAGATAAAATAACCTTAAGCATTCAGGAATTTACTCAAGTAAATTTTAATTTAAAAAATATAAAAAAAACTTTAATTATTATAAATCCTGATTATAAAAAATGTAACATAAACCCTAATTCTAATTCCTAAAAAAATGTAACATGACATGTGACTTGAAATCAAAATGGTGAATGGTGCAAACAGAATTAAACAACACATGTTCGAATCAAAATATCAATATCACCCCTCAAATGTTATTTTAAATAAAGTTTTAAACATAAAATGATTGGATTTAACAAAATAATTATTGCTTACAAATGGCTATCCAACTGATGATAACCTGAATCGTTTGCCAGCACATGAGCTTCGGTGTATATCATGTGCATGTAGAGAATGAAGCGCGCTGAGGAAATCTGAGGTAGAGAATGAAATGTGTTGACCATTAAGGTAGATAATGAATGTTACAGTAAAAGAGTAAATCACACTTATTGAATTGGGAAGACTACCAAGAATATGTCAGCATCTTCAATTCTTAACAACAACTACATTTAAGTTTAAGTGGTTGATATACCTATCCCCATTTTCCAAAGTTTAAGTGGTTGATATACCTATACAGCTTGAGTGGGCCCAATGGTTAAGAACATGTGTTTCCTCTTAAGAGGTCACAAATCCAGAGGGGGGTAGGGTATGTATACCAGTCAAATCAAGCAAGGGGTCTCATACACCAATTTGGTGTGCTTGCTTTGTCGTGACCTTAAAAATAGATTATTATTATTATTATAAAGTAATGGGGCCAATTTTATTTAAATGTGGTTGTTGCTAACAATTGAAGATATTGACATATTTTTAATGGGGCATCCGTTAACTTGTTAATTTTTTAATATTTACGTAATCATATTAAAAAATTAATACAACACCAATATTTAAATGATTAACCTTTAAAATGACCACATTTGGATGATTAACGAACAATACTTCAACTTTATTATTAGATATCTATCAAATAAACAAACCACATTTCCATGTTATAACGGATTTCCTCAATTGTCTGGGAGTTTCCTTTACCTCGAATTTCTCATTCTCTACCTCATTATGTCAGTGTGTTTCATTATCTACCTCGCTTCATTGTCTACATGCACATGATATACGCCGAAGCTCATGTGCTCGCAAATCCGTAAGCAATAATTATTTTGCTAAATCCAATCATTTTATGTTTACAACTTTATTTAAAATAACTTTTGAGGGGTGATATTGATATTTGGTTCGAACATGTGTTGTTTAATTCTGTCTGCTTCGCACCATTTACCATTTTGATTTCAAGTCACATGTCATGTTACATTTTTTAGGAATTAGAATTAGGGTTTATGTTATATTTTTTATAATCATGATTCATAAATAATTAAAGTTTATTTTATATTTTTTAGAATTAAGATTCACTGAGGGTTATTTTATTTAATATTTATTCATTTATTTAATAAAACCATAATGTTAAATTCCTAATATTTATGAGGGAATATTCCTGGATGCGTGAGCTTTATTACTGCTTCCTTCTATTTATATAACCGATCGTGATTAATCGTCCTTTATACTGTTATAGATCGTTATTACTCTTCCTTTCTACTGTTATAGCCTATGGACTTTTATCAGACACCATAATTTTGTACCTGAGCTAGTCTTTAACTCAGAATTATAACTAGAATAAATCTCGCTACGTTAAAATTTCAAAACAAAATATTGAGGCCACACACACAAAAAAAAATATATTCTAGCTCCTAACTTTCCTCGCAAGGTAAATCCATCACTCTATCACCAACTAGGTATCCCAACTCTCAAAATTAAAACCAATCGATAATTCRACAACATAACTTTACCAATAACCCGGATGATCCCTTTTTTCTCTAGACCATTTGCTTTATAAGAGTTTCCTTAATGACACATCCCCACTTGCACAATTAATTTTCTTTTTAATTAAATAAATTAGAATTATTCCCCCCTTGCACTTGTCCCCCTCTCCCCAAGTTGCACAAGTAATTCCACATTTTATTTTAATTAAAGTCAATTTCCCACACATTTCCCAAATGCACCCCTTAAATAAATCACTCCTAGTTGTCTCTTTATTCCCTATATTCCCATTAAATGACTGACGCCTTACTAAATCTGAATTGAGTAAAAATATGAGTCTTCTCCTAGTTAAACTAGTGGTAGCTAGACTTTAGATTCCTTTCTATGCATACCCTATTCTCTCATCTTTATTTCTTTCTTATTTTAAAAATCCCTTTTAATGTTTTCTTGCACACATGTGCCTTATAAAATATTTAGATATATTTCACCTTGTCTTAAATCTTAATTTGATTTTCTTCATGAACCTTTTTAATTAAATTTAAAATTTAGTTTTAGTCTTCTTACAAAACTTAGACTTAGGATTAATTTTTTGAATAGGCTTAGACTTTCACTTGGGATTTACAATTAATAATTTCAATCCTTAATTAATTAATTAAATCCGGCAATGCTTAAAGATTTTACAAGGTTTAATTATTCACTTAAGGTTTTCTAGGCCGCCTAGATTCATTGACACAAGTGTTACGTACACGACGTGCCCTTCAAGACGCAACTCTGTTCTCCAAGGGTGTCACTCGCCTCTTGACTGGTTTTGGTAGTTTTCCAACCCTTGGAGTCAACACTCTGATGCAGACCCCCCTACTCTCCCTAGGGGTTGCGCAACCTCCCGGTCTAGGATAGAAAAATTTATGAGACGAATTGACTCTTCAGAACCTTTCTGGTCCCAAATCAACTTAACACAGGCCCTTTCACCTCTAACGCAGGTCATATTGTACCCGTGACCCTTTGGTTTAGTGCTCAAAATATTCTAATCTTCTAGACTCTAACTCCTCCTGCTAGACCCCTTTTTTCGTGTGACCACGACTGTGATAGTGGGTCAAGTCCCCTTGCAACTTCCCTCTTCAGGACATTTGCGAAGAGCTTACTCCCTATTTCTCGAACTTCGAAATACGTGAACCTATCTGTGACCAGATCTATGGTCCACATCTCTCCTCTCAGCCAACAACGACGATCCCTTCGCAACTTTGGGGCTTCGTGACTTTGCGAGTCTTGAATCTTCAAACATCTAAACGCTTCTCTGACTGACAAATGTCCACTAAATGGACGGCCCATATCCATCGAGCAATGGATGACTCAGACTTGTCCAAGGGCTTCAGACCTTCGACTATATTTGTAGTGCCTCCCTTTAAAACTTCCATAGTTCCAAACTAAAAAATGCACAAATCTTTGCCACGTATCCACATGATCAATGAATCTTATTATTCTCGGGTTTTTCTCAGGTGTATGCTCTTGGATCACGCGATCTATCAACACGTGTCCCTATCCAAATCAACGACTCTTATTCTCTCTACTACTACATGCTTCAGATGGTTAGCTTACTCCACCCTTACTTTCCTCTGAACGGTCTTCTTTCGCACCCCACGGATCTCTGCCATGTGTTTTCTGAATAAATGGTCCAGATCTTCTCTGCCCTTCGTGACTTCGTGAATTTTCTCCCTTGCTCCTCGTAATTATTTCGATGTTCGTTCTCGTGGACTCTCAGATATGCTACAATGTTTCCTTTGGGACGAACGACCTAGATATCTATTGGTACTTCGGAACTTCAACGATTCGCGCTTCACACTACTGCTCGCCAAGCATGTCCTCCAAAATTCTCCTTTTCCAAAATAGCTAATCTTCCACCACACATCCTCTTGACCTAACGGTCAGGATTCACTCCGCTCTTCGGACTTCGACAACTTATGATGTTGCACTACCCCTTCCTCTCAGATAGCTTCTTCTCTTAATGAGAGATATGTTGACATGTATCCTCCTCTGGATCTATGGGTCAGAGCTTCTTCGCAACTTCGGGATTCAGAAGTTTTCATTCCTTCTACCTATGTTTCTCTAGAACTGCGAACGAATGAAGCACTTGTTCAAACTCCATGTGTCTTGTTATGATGAACGACCAGGATTTCCTTCGTGAGTTTTGTGTTCACCTCTCTCCGAAGTGGCTTTTCCCTGAAGTTAATAATATGTTTCCACTTGTCCCTTTGGACGATGGACAGTTTTGACTGGCTTTGGGACTTCGTGAGTCCGCTCTCTTATGAAATGAAAAAGGGATTAAACATCATGCTACTCACCTGGATCAGACGATTGTCGATCCACACACCAAGATCCGATGGATGGGATCTGTTCTTATCCTTGACATGCTCCTCCTTCGTCCTGGACCCTGGTCTGATGGTCCAAACTTCCTCCAAAATCATATCTGATATCTTCTCTAACTTCTCTTTGGCCCTAGATCTGATGACTCCCGAACCTGGAAAATTTCAAGTGTTTGAGGGCTTCGACCTTTGATCCTTCTGCGAGCCTGGTGACTTTGGGTCTCACCTGCGTTTTTCCTCCTGAGCTTCGGGACTTGGAATAAGTCTGAATCTTGCGCACTCCTTGTGTTATCTCTTCTAAGATCTGGGAATTAATCAGAATTTCAAAGGGGCTCAACCCTTCCACTTCCTTAGAATATTTCTTGTGACCTCCTAGCACTTTCTTCTTTCTTTCTCTTAAGCTTTCGAACTTATAAAAATTCATCTCCCTCGTCCACTCCTTGCACTTGATTTCCCTTCATATGGCTTCAGCCTTGGGAGATTTTCCAGTAATATTCCTGCACACTCTTGGTTCCTTCTCAATGCATTCCTTGCAGAGCCTCTCTCTCAGAGTATTCAGTAACTCTAGGTTTCTCCTATGTTCCTTCTCTGCACAGTCCTTCCTCCAAAGTATTCAATAACTCTGAGGATCTCCTTGAGTCTGTGTTTATCCTAGTGTTCCCTCTTGGCACATTCTCTTCTGAATTTGACTTGAATTTTAGTTGCGTACTCCTTGCATCAGATACACAGTTTCAAGAATCTGTCATGCACTCCTTGGACATCCTAAAGAACCCAGACCAAATCCAACAAACTCTCAAACATATAGTGAAGTCTATCCATTCCCTATAGATGGAATCTAAATCACATCTACAACATACATAACCATAGATAACATTCATAAAACACATAATTACAACTAGTTTCAAAAATGAAATCTCGACCATTTAATCTAGAAAATAAATCTCGCTACGCTAAAATTTCAAAATAAAATATTGGATCCAATGACGGTTGAGAGAAGATGGTTTCCGCCAACTGTTGGCTCTCCTCCTCACTCCAACTTGCTAATCACAAAGACTTCACTGATACCTCCTAGCCAACACTAGGGGTAGTGTTCTTCCCCCTTATCCCCCTGAGCCATAAAGGGGCCACACACAAAAAAATATATATATACTCTAGCTCCTAGCTTTCCTCACAAGGTAAATCCATCACTCTATCACCAGCTAGTTATCCCAACTCTCACAATTAAAGCCAATCAATAATTCGTTAGCATAACTTTACCAATAACCCAGATGATCCCTTTTTCCTCTAGAACATTTTCTTTATAGGAGTTTCCTTAATGACACATCCCCACTTGCACAATTAATTTTCTTTTTAATTAAATAAATTAGAATTATTCCCCCCTTGCACTTGTCCCCCTCTCCCCAAGTTGCACAAGTAATTCCMCATTTTATTTTAATTAAAGTCAATTTCCCACACATCTCCCAAATGTGCCCCTTAAATAAATCACTTCTAGTTGTCTMTTTATTCCCCATATTCCCATTTAATGACTCACGCCTTACTAAATGTCAGTTGAGTTAAAATATGAGTCTTATCCTAGTTAAACTAGTGGTATCTAGACTCTAGATTCCTTTCTATACATACCCTATTATCTCATCTTTATTTCTTTCTTATTTTAAAACTCCCTTTTAATGTTTTCTTGCACACATGTGCCTTATCAAATATTTAGATATATTTCACCTTGTCTTAAATCTTAACTTGATTTTCTTCATGAACCTTTTTAATTAAATTTAAAATTTAGTTTTAGTCTTCTTACAAAACTTAGACTTAGGATTAATTTTTTGAATAGGCCTAGACTTTCACTTGGGATTTACAATTAATAATTTCAATCCTTAATTAATTAATTAAATCTAGCAATGCTTAAAGATTTTACAAGGTTTAATTATTCTCTTAAGGTTTTCTAGGCCACCTAGATTCATTGACTCAAGTGTTACGTACACGACGTGACCTTCAAGACGCAACTCCGTGCTCCAAGGGTGCTCCTTTCCTTTTGACTGGTTTTGGTAGTTTTCCAACTCTTGGAGTCAACACTCTGATGCAAACCCCCCTACTCTCCCTCGGGGTTGCGCGACCTCCCGGTCTATGATCATAAAATTCCTGAGCCGAATTGAATCTTCGGAACCTCTTTGGTCCCAAATCAACTAAACACAGGCCCTTTCACCTCTAGCGTAGGTCATATCGTACCTGCGACCCTTTTCTTTAGCGCTCAAAATATTCTAATCTTCTGGACGCTAACTCCTCCTGCTATACCCCTTCTTTCGTGTGACCACGGCTATGATCGTGGGTCAACTCCCATTGCAACTCCGTGATTCGAAACTTTTGCGAACAACTTACTCCCTATTTCCTGAACTTTGAAATGCGCGAACCTATCCGTGACCAGATCTATTGTCCATGCCTCTCCTCTCAGCCAATGACTACGATCCCTTCGCGACTTCGGGGTTTCGTGACTTTGCGAGTCTTGAATCTTCAAACATCTCAAGCCTTCTCGGACTGACAAATGTTCACTAAATGGATGGCCCATATCTGTCGAGCAATGGATGACTCATACTTGCCCAAGGGCTTCGGACCTTCAACTATCTTTTTAGTACCTCCCTTTAAAACTTCCATAGTTCCGAACTCCAAAATGCACAAATCTCTGCCACGTATCCACACGATCAATGACTCTTATTATTCTCGGGTTTTTCTCAGGTGTATGATCTTGGATCACGCGATCTATCGACACGTGTCCCTATCCAAATCAATGACTCTTATTCTCTTTGCTGCTACATGCTTCGGATGGTTAGCTTACTCCACCCTTACTTTCCTCCGAAGGGTCTTCTTTCGCACTCCATGGATCTCTGCCATGTTTTTTCTGAATAAATGGTCCAGATCTTCTCTGCCCTTCGCAACTTCGTGAATTTTCTCCCTTCCTCCTCGTAATTCTTTCGATGTTCGTTCTTGTGGACTCTCAGATATGCTGCAACGTTTCCTTTGGGACGAATGACCTAGATATCTTTCAGCACTTCGGAACTTCGACAATTCGCGCTTCACACTACTGCTCACCAAGCGTGTCCTCCAAAATTATCCTCTTCCAAAATAGCTAATCTTCCACCACATGTCCTCTTGACCTAACGGTCAGGATTCTCTCTACTCTTCGGACTTCGACAACTTTTGATGTTTCACTACCCCTTCCTCTTGGATATCTTCTTCAATGAATGAGATATATGTTGACATGTATCCTCCTCTAGATCTACGAGTCAGATCTACCTCGCAACTTTGGGATTTAGAAGTTTTCATTCCTTCTACCTATGTTTCTCCAGAACTGCGAATGAATGAAGCACTTGTTCAAACTCCATGTGTCTTGTTCTGATGGACGACCAGGATTTGCTTCGCTACTTCGAGCTTCATGAGTTTTGGGTTCACCTCAATTGTTTTTCTCCGAAGTGGCTTTTCCCTGAAGTTGATAATTTGTTTCCACTTGTCACTCTAGACGATGGATAATTTTGATTGGCTTTGAGACTTCATGAGTCCACTCTCTTATGAAATGAAAAAGGGATTAAACCTCATGCTACTCACCTGGATCAGACGGTTGTCAATCCACACACCCAGATCCGCCAGATGGGATCTTTTCTTCTCCTTGACATGCTCCTCCTTCATCCTGGACCCTGGTCTGATGGTCCAAACTTCCTCCAAAATTAGATCTGATGTCTGCTCTAACTTATCTTTGGCCTTAGCTTGGATGACTCCCAAACTTGGAAAATTTCAAGTGTTTGAGGGCTTTGACCTTTGATCCTTCTGCAAGCCCGGTGACTTTGGGTCTCGCCTGTGTTTCTCCTCCTGAGCTTCAGGACTTGGAATAAGTCTGAATCTTGTGCACTCGTTGCATTATCTCTTCTAAGATTTGGGAATTAATCAGAATTTCAAAGGGGCTCGATCCTTCCACTTCCTTATAATATTTTTTGGTGACCTCTTATCACTTTCTTCTTTCTTTCTCTTGAGCTTTCGAACTTATAAAATTTCATCTCCCTCGTGCACTCCTTGCACTTGATTTCCCTTCATATGGCTTCAGACTTGGGAGATTTTCTATTAATCTTCCTTCACACTCTTGGTTCCTTCTCAATGCATTCCTTGCAGAGCCTCTCCCTTAGAGTATTCAGTAACTCTAGGTTTCTCCTATGTTAATTCTCTACACAGTCCTTCCTCCAGAGTATTCAATAACTCTGAGGATCTCCTTGAGTTTGTGTTTATCCTAGTGTGCCATCTTGGCACGTTCTCTTCTGAATTCGATTCAAATTTTAGTTGTGTACTCCTTGCGTCGGATACAGAGTTTCAAGAATCTGTCATGCACTCCTTGCACATCCTAAAGAACCCAGACCAAATCCAACAAACTCTCAAACAGATAGTGAAGTCTATCCATTCCCTGCAGATGGAATCTAAATCGCATCTACAACATACATAACCACATATAACATTCATAAAATACATAATTACAAATAGTTCCAAAAATGAAATCTCAACCATTTAATCTACAAAAGAAATCTCGCTACGCTAAAATTTCAAAATAAAATATTGGATCCAATGAAGGTTGAGAGAAGATGGTGTCTGCCAACTGCTAGCACTCCTCCTCACTCCAACTTTCTAATCACAAAGACTTCACCGGTACCTCCTATCCAACTCTAGGGGTAGTGTTCTTCCCCCTTAGTCCCGTGAGCCGCAAAGGGGTGACACACAAAAAATATATATATACTCTAGCTCCTAGATTTCCTCGCAAGGTAAATCCATCACTCTATCACCAACTGGGTATCCCAACTCTCACAATTAAAACCAATCAATAATTCGGCAGCATAACTTTACTAATAGCCCAGATGATCCCTTTTTCATCTAGACCATTTGCTTTACAGGAGTTTCCTTAATGACACATCCCCACTTGCACAATTAATTTTATTTTTAATTAAATAAATTAGAATTATTTCCCCCTTGCACTTGTCACCCTCTCCCCAAGTTGCACAATTAATTCCACATTTTATTTTAATTAAAGTCAATTTACCACACATTTCCCAAATGTTCCCCTTAAATAAATCACTCCTAGTTGTCTCTTTATTCCCCATATTCCCATTTAGTGAATGATGCCTTACTAAATCTGAGTTGAGTTAAAATATGAGTCTTCTCCTAGTTAAACTAGTGGTAGCTAGACTCTAGATTCCTTTCTATGCATACACTATTCTCTCATCTTTATTTCTTTCTTATCTTAAAACTCCCTTTTAATATTTTCTTGCACACATGTGCCTTATCATATATTTATATATATTTCACCTTGTCTTAAATCTTAACTTGATTTTCTTCATGAACCTTTTTAATTAAATTTAAAATTTAGTTTTAGTCTTCTTACAAAACTTAGACTTAGGATTAATTTTTTGAATAGGCTTAGACTTTCACTTGGGATTTACAATTAATAATTTCAATCCTTAATTAATTAATTAAATATGGAAATGCTTAAAGATTTTACAAGGTTTAATTATTTGCTTAAGGTTTTCTAGGCCACCTAGATTCATTGTCTCAAGTGTTACGTTCACGACGTGCCCTTCAAGAAGCAACTCCGTGCTCCAAGGGTGCCACTCGCCTTTTGACTAGTTTTGGTAGTTTTCCAACTCTTAGAGTCAACAATCTGATGCAAACCCCCCCTACTCTCCCTCAAGGTTGCACGACCTCTTGTTCTATGATCATAAAATTCCTTAGCCGAATTGACTCTTAGAGAGCTTTCTGGTCCCAAATCAACTTAACACGGGCCCTTTCACCTCTGGCGTAGGTCATATCGTACCCGCTACCCTTTTATTTAGCACTCAAAATATTATAGTCTTCTGGATGCTAACTCCTCCTGCTAGACCCCTTCTTTCGTGTGACCACGGCTATGATCATGGGTCAACTCCCCTTGCAACTCCATGCTTCAAAACTTTTGTGAACAACTTACTCCCTATTTCCTGAACTTCAAAATATGAAAACCTATCCATGACCAGATCTATGGTCCACGCCTCTCCTCTCAACCAACGACTACGATCCCTTCGTGACTTCGGGGCTTCGCGACTTCACGAGTCTTGAATCTTCAAACATCTGAACCCTTCTCTGACTTAAAAATGTCCACTGAATGGACGGCCCATATCTATCGAGTAACGGATGGCTCAAACATGTCCAAGGGCTTTGGACCTTCGAATATCTTTGTAGTACCTCCCTTTCAAACTTCCAGAGTTCCAAACTCTGAAACACGCAGATCTCTGCCACGTATACACATGATCAACGACTCTTATTCTTGTGTTTTTCTTGGGTGTATGCTATTGGATCACACGATCTATCAGCATGTGTCCCTCTCCAAATCAATGACTCTTATTCTCTTCGCTACTCCATGCTTCGAACGGTTAGTTTACTCCATGCTTACTTTCCTCCAAAGGGTCTTCTTCTGCACCCCACGGATCTCTGCCACATGTCTTCTGGATCAACGGTCTAGATCTTCTCTGCCCTTCGTGACTTCGCGAATTTTCTCCCTTGCTCCTCGTAATTATTTCGAGGTCCCTTCTTGTGGACTCTCAGATCTACTGCCATGTTTCCTTAGGGATGAATGACCTAGATCTCTTTCATCACTTTGGAAATTAGACAATTCACGCTTCACACTACTGCTCGCCAAGCATGTCCTCCAAAATGCTCCTCTTCCAAAATAGCTAATCTTTCGCCACACATCCTCTTGACCTAATGGTGAGGATTCGCTCTGCTCTTTGGACTTCAACAACTTTTGATGTTGCACTACCCCTTCCTCTCAGATAGCTTCTTCTCCAGATGAGCGATACATTGACACGTATCCTCCTCTGGATCTATAGGTCAGATCTACTTCACAACTTCCGGCTTCAGAAGTTTTCACTCCTTCTGCCTATTTTTCTCTAGAACTGTGAACCAATGAAGCACTTGTTCAAACTCCATGTGTCTTGTTATGATGGATGACCAGGATTTGCTTCGCTACTTTGGGCTTCATGAGTTTTGGGTTCNCTCAGATAGCTTCTTCTCCAGATGAGCGATACATTGACACGTATCCTCCTCTGGATCTATAGGTCAGATCTACTTCACAACTTTCGGCTTCAGAAGTTTTCACTCCTTCTGCCTATTTTTCTCTAGAACTGTGAACCAATGAAGCACTTGTTCAAACTCCATGTGTCTTGTTATGATGGATGACCAGGATTTGCTTCGCTACTTTGGGCTTCATGAGTTTTGGGTTCACCTCACCCATTTTTCTCCGAAGAGGCTTTTCCCTGAAGTTGATAATTTGTTGCCACCTGTCCCTTTGGATGATGGACAGTTCTGACTAGCTTCGGGACTTCGTGAGTTTTCTCTACTATGAAATGAAAAAGGGATTAAACCTCGTGCTACTCACCTAGATCAGACGATTTTCGATCCACGCACCCAGATCCGACAGATGGTATCTGTTCTTCTCCTTGACCTGCTCCACCTTTGTCTTGGACCCTGGTTTGATGGTCCAAACTTCCTCCAAAATCAGATTTGATGTCTTCTCTAACTTCTCTTCAACCTTAGCTTGGATGAATCCCAAACTTGGAAAATTTCAAGTGTTCGAGGGCTTCGACCTTTGATCCTTCTGCGAGCCTGGTGACTTTGGGTCTCTCTTGCATTTTTCCTACTAAGGTTTGGGACTTGGAATAATTCCGACTCTTTTGCACTCCTTGCATTATCTCTTCTAATCTTTTGGAATTAATCATAATTTCAAAGGGGCTTGATCCTTCCACTTAGAATATTTTTTGGTGTCCTCCTTGCACTTTCTTCTTTCTTTCTCTTGAGTTTTAGAACTTAGATAAGATCATCTCCCTCATGCACTCCTTACACTTGATTGGCCTTCATATGGCTTCAGACTTAGGAGATTTTCCAGTAATCTTCCTGCACACTCTTGGTTCCTTCTCAATGCATTCCTTGCAGAGCTTCTCCCTCATAGTATTCAGTAACTCTAGGTTTCTCCTATGTTCCTTCTTTGCACAGTCTTTCCTCTAGAATATTCAATAACTTTGAGGATATCCTTGAGTCTGTGTTTATCCTAGTGTGCCCTCTTGGCACGTTCTCTTCTGAATTCGATTCAAATTTTAGTTGCGCACTCCTTACATCAGATACAGAGTTTCAAGACTCTGTCATGCACTCCTTGCACATCCTAAAGAACTGAGACCAAATCCAATAAACTCTCAAACAAATAGTGAAGTCTATCAGTTCCCTGCATATGGAATCTAAATCGCATCTACAACATACATAACCACATATAACATTCATAAAGCACACATAAACACATAAAGAATCGTATGCAAGAAAAACTATTTTTTTTTTCATTAACATGAATGTATGATTACAATATGTGTAGGCTAGACTTTAACAGAGTCTCAACTCTCTCCTCTCCTCTATTCTCTACCTTCTACAGCCTCTATCGGGCATGCATTACAATGGAAAAAAAAAGGGCTCCTCAATCCTTTTTCTCTCCAACTACTCTCTTCTCGAAGTAAAACTAACTATTACTTAAGTTTTGTTACAATAAAGTCTAAGAGTGAAACTCTCATATTTCATGCGATTGTTTGAGCTTCCACATGTTCAACAAAAGATTTGCGGGAAATGGCAGTGTTTAAGATTCCAAAATGATTCAAAAGGAGCGCTAGGGCACTGAGGTGTCTCTCCACATTTTATTTACTAACGATGCTCCTGCATCATACTCCACTTCTTGGAAAATCATGAGCTCCTGCTCATGGCTCCCTCTGTTATGTTGTTGAGATCTTCCAGGATCCCAAACCTGAAATTGGAGATGTCCACTTGATCCTTTTATTTGGTGCTACTGATTTTGCTTCCCTGCTTCTTTTGTAGGCTTCCTTCTACTCAAATTCTCCTTGCTGGAAGTTTCTTTTTCTAACCTCAACATCAAATCTCTTACCTCCTCTATGACTTCTTCCAGTTGCTCTACTAGCTAGCTCTTGTTTTGAAGTCTTCTCGACCGCACCTTTTCTTCCTCATACACATCAAAGGGAAGATCCTCCTGATCGCCCACATTGTTTTTGTTCTTCTATGGCATTAGCTTGCCACCCAGCTGCAAAATCCAGTTCTGTAGTCTCATCACTGAGTTGTTTCTCAACTTCCCCCTCTCATAGATTAGCTTCTTTCATCTCCTCTTGTGTTGGTTCAACTCCAGCTTCCTCTAGCTACTCCCAAGGATGGTATTCTCCTCCATTTGTTTCTAACTTAATCTGTTGGATGTGCATGCTTTGTACTATCACCCTTCTCTCCAAGAATTCCAGTTATTCACATAGATCAACAAAGTATATGCTATCTTCTTCCACTTTTGCTGCAAGCTCTAGTGCTGCAGTCATCTCATGTTCAACTTCCTGGCTGAAAATTTAGACCAATTATGTTGAATTCTCTTCTCCTTTTGTTGGGGAAAAGATCAGTGTATGATCCTTCTCCTCCTCCTCTTTAACAGTCTCTGTTGGTTGTCATTTTTCTGCACCTCCAACATGTGTACTGGACGCTACTGGGTTGCTTAGAAGGAATATCTAGATTCCCCCAATGATCAGAACACTCCTCTAATCCTCCAACTCAGTGATGGAAGTGTAACGTCCCCAGCCATAAACAGGCCAGATAACTCTACCTAAGAAACTTTAACTTTGCCTCCTTTACTACTCTGATACCAACTTGTAACATTCCCAGCTAACATCACCACTTACGGGAAACGCTACAGCGGAATATATACATACATAATATGAATTTTAATGAATTTAAAACACTTAACACAAAATTACTGCTACAATACAGATTCAAATGGAATAAATAGTAAGTCCACATGAAACGGATAAAATGATACATTTCAAGTAACACAACATGCCTAACATACATAAATAAGCACAAAATGATACGTATCTTTTAGCTGAAGTAAAACCACCAACTACGTGCAAACCTTCCACAAACCTCCCAACCTTAGACCACACTATTCATCACTCTCAATAGTAGGCCACCCTCGAGTTGGGACTCAACTCTAGTAGGAAATGGATTCCTAGGCTAATCAAGGTAAATAGGAAGTCACACAGTTCAAGAATAAGGATTCTCTCCAAGGAGTCACTTATTCCCATTGCTCATAAAATCTCATTCCCTACATGCCTGTCCCACCCCAAGAGTATGCACCTTCATTGTCCCACAATCCATCGTCTTCTCAACATCCCTTGCTTTGGGTTTCAACAATAGGCCAAATTGGAATTATCAAAGCTTTGTAGCATCAACGGGACCCCCTCCAGGATATCTCACTTCCTCAACACACTCTCTCACCTAGAGAAAGTTCCTCACAGGCTTGACAACTTGCCTCTTCAACCATGGGCCTGACAACCTACTTATTCATCCAATCTTCGACTTAGCTCTAACCAGGTGAGGAAAACAACAACAGTTTAGTGTGGCTTAGGAAATAGAAGACAACAACTAAAAAATAGTTAAGGTACAAACTTGGATTTGGAAGTGTGGATAAACTGGGTTCAAGGACAACATAGGTTGCCTTTCCCTTCCCATGAGTGGTTTTCTCAGTGGTGCATGAAGATTGAAAAAGTTGATCACTAAGGGAAAACAAGATTGACGGAGAATCGGGAATGGCAAGAGAATGCCCAACACGGTTTGACTCTTGGGTTTTAAGTGCATGAGCCTAGTTCGATACCTGTCTCCTTGGAGCTGCATGCACTTCATTTAGCATATGTTCCCTTTTCGGGCACTTAGGACAACACTCAACATGTCCACCTTATCCTTCAAGAGTTAATAATAAAATATTATTCCTTTAGAGGTAAGCCCCCTAGCTTATCCCCTAGGCAAAATACTTAGCCCCCTGCCTTACCCTACCTAGTGGAGCTTAGTCCCCCATGCTATTTCTTCATGGTCGGTCTACATGTAGCGATGTTTATATTTTATTAATGATCTACATAATTACATATACAAAATCAGTCTCATGGCCTTAATACTTAGTCTCTCCAGCCTAATAAACACATAAGCCCATAGCTTATAATTGTTTAGCTCACCAGCCTACAAAACATGGTACAATTCATAGATACAATTGGGGTTCATCCTTGGGGATATTACAATCCCCTCCCCTTATTTTTGTGATGTCCTTAGTGCAACTTCTTTACATAGTCTCAACAATATTTTCAAAAATATTCAAAAATATGCAAGTATTCTACTTTCATAGCATGTTTATGCTCTGATGTCATGTCTTGAGGACTGTACCAGGTCCACTGGACCTTTACAATCCCTATGGCTCGATTCCAAATTTGTTTTCTCTTTCGGTCCAATATGTGCATTGGATGCACCTATAAGACACCTTCTTGCTCCACCTGAATCACATTCCAATGAATTACATTATTAGCATGAGGTATATATTTCTTAAGTAATGAAATATGAAACACATTATGTATAGTCATTGATGCAGGCAATGCAAGAATATATGCAACTAGTCTAATCCTTTCTAGGATTTCAAATGGCCCACAATATATGCCCGCCAACCTTGAACAGTTTCCCAGCCTCATGGAACTTCTATTGGCTTTCACTTTTAGGAAAACATGATCACTCACTTTAAACTCCATGTGGTTTCTATTCTTATCAGCATAAATTTTCTGCCAGTTTTGGGCAACTTTCAAATTCTACTTAATCCTTAGCATTTGTTCTTCCATATCCTTGAGAAACTTTGGCCCAACCATTGTTGTATTAGTAGGGTTATCCCAACTTATTGGAGTGTTGCACTTTCTACCATAAAGTGCTTTGAATGGGCTCATCTTCAATGATGGTTGATACCCATTGTTGTAGGCAAATTATACCAAGTGTAAGTAGTCTTCCCATTTAGATGGTTTGTCCATTACATACATCCTTAGCATGTCTTATGTCACTTGGGTCACCCTCTCTGTCTACCCATCATACTCTAGATGATAGGTTGTGTTGAGGTTCAGATTCGTTATGAAGCCTTTGAATAACCCTTTCCAGAATTTTGAGGTGAATTTCCGGTCTTTGTCAGACACAATTTTCTTGGGAATACCGTGCAATCGTGCTACTTCATTCATATAGATATCAACAACATTAGCTACCTTGTTTGTATTTTTCAATGGAATAAAATGGGAAACTTTCATAAGCTTATCCACCACCACCATGATGGAATCACGCTGCTTTTTGGTTCTAGGAAATCCTGTGATGAAATCCATTGTCACCACTTCCCACTTCCACTCAGGAATGGGTAAAGGTTGTAGCAACCCTCTTGGATGCCTATGTTCATCTTTGACCTTCTGACACTCCATACATCTGGTCACGTATTCTGCAATTTCATTTTTCATGCCTGGCCAAAAGTAATGGCTCTTGACTCCTGCCACTGTTTTCTGATATCTAGGGTGCCCAACATAAGGCACATTATGCATTTCTTTCAAAATCATAATTTTCAATTCCTGGAAATTAGGTACATAAACTCTATTTTTGTACAGGAGTGTTCCATCAGCCTCTAATTTATAATATTCCACTCTCTATAGCATCTTAACTTGTTATAGTTTTACTACCAGTTCCATGTACTGCAAGTCTGCATTTGCATCTTCTGAAATTCTGCCTTTGATATCAGTTTGGTACGTGCTAATGGATGTAGCATGTAGTTCATGCACTATCATGTTGAGTGCATCAACCACTTTGTTCTCCTTTCCATTGATATTCTTGATATCAAAGTCACACTCACAAAGGAATTCCAACCATCTACTCTGCCTAGCATTCAAGGTTGGTTGATCAAACAAATATTTTAGACCGTTATGGTCTATCCTCAGCTCAAACCTCCTTCCCATGAGGTACTACCTCCATTTCTTCAGGGCGTGCACTATGACTGTCAACTCCAAATCATGAGTTGCATAGTTCTTTTCATGATCCTTCATCTTTCTGGATTCATGACATACCACAAACCCATTCTGATTGAGGCTTCCACCTTGTCCTTCTTTGCATGCATCTGTATACACTACAAAATCTTCATTCGGATGTGCAATCCTCAAGATTGGAGCACTGGTTAACAACTTCTTCAATTGTTGAAAGCTTCTTTCACATTCTTCTTCCCATTGAAATTTCTTCTCCTTCCTTTACAAGGAAGTGATGGGGCGAGCTATCCTTGAGAACCCTGCAATGAACCTTCTATAATAGCCAGCTATACCCATAAAGGATCTGACTTCTGTCACATTCTTCAGCATTGACCATTCTCTAATGGATTCTATCTTCTTAGGATCCACTGCTATCCCATCCTTTGAAATGATATATTCCAAGTAATGGATATGCTTTTGATAAAATGAGCACTTGCTCAATTTGGCATACAGTTGGTGCTCTCTTATCACCTGCCACACCATCCTCAGATGTTGTTAATGCTCTTCCTTCGACTTGGAATACACCAGGATGTCATCCAAAAATACTATGACAAAATTTTCTAGATATTCCCTGAATACACCATTCATTAGGCACATGAAAACAACAGGTGCATTTGATAACCCAAATGGTACCACTCTGAATTCATAATGACCATACCTTGTTCTGAAGGCGGTCTTGTTGATGTCTTAATCCTTTATCCTTACCTGGTGATACCCTGACCTAAGATCTATTTTTGAAAATATCATGGAATCCTTCAACTGATCAAAGAGACCATCGATCCTCGACAAAATATACTTGTTCTTAATAGTCACATTGTTCAACTGTCTGAAATCGATGCACAACCTCAATGTCTCGTCTTTCTTTTTTACAAACAGGACCGAGGCACCCCAAGGTGATACAATTGGGCATATATACCCATTCTTTAGAAGTTCTTCAAGTTGCAACTGCAATTATTTCATCTTTGGTGTACTCATTCTGTAAGTATTTTTTGACACTGGAGCTGCTCCAGCCATCAGGTTTATAAAGAAATCAATATATCTCTTCAGGGGTAGTCTTGGTACCTCCTGGAATACATCTTCAAACTCTTTTAATACTACATGGTATTAAATATTTGACACCCTATCCTCATGTGCTTCTTCCATATGAGCTGCAATTATTTGACAGCCTTTTCTGTGCACTTCTTCAGCTGCATTGTTGAGATCTCTCTCATAGTAAATGCCCTTGGGATTCCCTGTACTTTCCTTGGGTTTCCTTCCTCATATAGGAAAGTGAATTCCTTGTTATGATAGTCTAATATGGCATGATGTTGGTACAACCAATCCATCCCAATTAAAAAGTCATAGGAACCTAAAGGTAAGATGTTCAATTCAACCTTTTTGATCAGTCCATTCATGTCCATTGGACAAGGCTTAACCAACTCAACATCCTTTCTCTTGGCTCCTATATCTAGCTGCACTAACCAATATTTTCCATGATTTCTTCTTGGAAAATGAAAACTTTCCACCATTCTAGGATCTATATAACTATTACTAGCCCCTGAATCAATTAAAATATTAAAGGTATGGTTGTTGACCATACCTTCAACTTCAATCATGTGTGATTGAAATTCATCTTTCTTGTTGTCCAGGGCTGCATAGATCCTTGGTATTTACTGCCCATGTCCTCCACTGTTTCTGGTTGTTGAACATTGTGGACAACTCTCACTTTTCCATTTTTTTGGGGACAATATATGTACTTGTGATTTCCATGACAACCCCAACATTGAATGGGTGTCTGCCTTGGCCTTTGTCCCCCTAATTCAACCATTATTTGCTCTCTGAAAGATGGTTGTCCTTGAGGACTATTTCTAAAAAAGGGAGGTTTGTTTCCCTTCTACCTCTTCTCTTTCTTGAACTTCTTCTTGTCATCCCAAGCCTTCCAGAAAGTAGGCTTTTCTCCTTACTTCTCATATAATATTTTTTCTCTCCTTATAGTTTCTTCCATAGTTTTAGGATCATCATACTGGATCTTGTCACCGATGGAAGGTGGTTTTCCACTCAGATACCTTTGAATTTTGACAATATCATCTTTGATGAAAGGGACATACTTCAGAAATTCCAAAAACCTTCTCTCATATTCGTCAATGGACATACTACCCAACTTGAGTTCAAAGAACTCTTTCATCTTTATGTCATAGTATGTATTAGTCAAGTATTTCTTTTCAAAATACTTCTTGAATTCTTTCCAAGTAATATATTTCTCTTTAATTTTGTGTACCTGCACAAGTTGATCCCACCACATGGATGCCTTTCCTTTCAGTTGATACATTGCAATTTTTCCTTCTGCATGAGAGGAATAATTCTGTAGTTGGAAATATTTCCTCATGCCAAGAAGCCATGTCTTAGCATCTTCCTCCTTTTGGTGCTCTCCATCAAATATAGGAGGTTTAATCTTGTTCATTTCTCCCTTCAGTTCATCCACTCCAGATATCTCGTGTTTTCTGGTAGGAGATGGGCTTGAACTACTATGTGCCTCCTTATTGGAATGTTTTGAGGAGTGATGATGATGCCTGCCAATGCACCTTGATCTTATTTTCTTCTCCCGGGTCTTTCAACTCATTTTTCTCGAGTCACTCTCCTTATCCAACTTCTTTTTTATTCTCTCTAGACTCTACATCAACCTTAACTTGAATTCTCCCTATCGATCCTTGGCTTTCATGAGCTTTCTGTTATCTTCCTGGTGAGCCTGGGCATCTTTCTATAATATTTCAATGATTTTAATCATATTCCCTTCCTTATATATCTCTTCTCCATTCCCATTGGAGTTCGATCCTTCCAATCCCAAATGGACATCCATTCCATTTACTTCATTCTCTGAACTGGAAGCATTATGTGCCTCCTCCATTTCTCTGCACTTAGTGGCAATTCGGTTCGGTTCTGACACTCGTTAAACTCTGCAAACACAATGTGTAGTCAACCAAAGTTTGTTAGGCCATCAACCCTTAACAATTCCTACAGTATTCATAAACCAAGATGATTCAAGAAACTCTCAAATTCCATTTTATTTCTGAGCTCTACTCTGCTATAATTTTCGAGCACTATTCCCTTTCTCTCAACCCTCAACCCACATGTTCATGGGCATGACCAAGCACTAGATCAATAGGTGCTTACTCGGTCCTTCGGGCCTTCAGCTTCAGAAGTTTTCAAGGCACCACACAACAATATCTCGGAGTTCAGATTACCAAACTTGTGAAGTAGGGTGGATATTTAGTCCACGTCTACCCAACATCTGACGGTTGGCACTCACTATGGAATCTTAGGCATCTGGGCTCTGGGAGTTTAGATCTTCAGAGATTCAGAGTATTTCACATCCGGGCGTCCGAATCGTTAATCTCCGAACACTCCCATGTCACGTTTGGTGACGTCATTACGTCACATCACTTACGCTTTTCCAACTGTGGGGGCATACAATGATCGTTTGGATTAACCTGCATTTTGTCCTACAATTATTCTGACACTAACATGTAACCCCTCGGTGAAACCGTGGTTTGGATTGCGGGACCGCCTTGGAGAATTAACTTTCGTGCAACTTGGGTCCCCGCAATGCCTCCTGGCCTTCGATCTTGATGTATCATGATCAACACTAGTGTGATTCCACCGACCTTCAACTATGTTATGTAACCTCAGGTCCCACATAGTACAACTATCAACATTCTAGGTGGGGGTGTTACACATCAACATTACTCGCTTTGATAAGTGTCGCAAGTGTCGCATGTTGCTTACAAGTGTCGCAAGTGTCAAGCAAAGCATACTTCCATGATGTCTATGTCATAATTATAACGACATTAAGAAGACACTTAAAATACCTCAAACACTTGATTTGCAGGAAGAACAATGGTTAACTGAAGTTAAGTACCTCTTGCCACTTGAAAGAATCATTGAATTTAGGGTTTTATAAGAGAGTGCTCCCCTATATCACTCTTGGGAGCTCTGGCGCTCCCCTATAAACTGTCAGGGAGCGTTATAGCACTAAAAAGCCTTGCAAGAGGATCACTATTGATTTTAGAAGTGCAGGCACTCCCCTAAAGCCTACTAGGGAGCGCTATAGCACTCTGATGGCCCTTTTGAGGGAGCACTACCTATTCTGGGCAGGAGTTGGTCTGTTGAGGAGAATAAGGGGAAGATATTTCAATCTTGGAAGGCAGTTGCATTTGAATTCCTGGTTCAACCATGATCTTAGGGAAGATCCCTGACTCAAGGAGGAAAATCCTCAACTTACCCTAAAGATACCTCAAGAGGTTAGGCCTCTCTAAACCTATATAAGCATGCTCTATGATGGTGGAAAGGAGGAAGAATTGGAAGCATGAAACCTATGATCTCATAGGAAACACACAATGAACTAGAGGAGAGTAATCAGTGAAGTTGTTGTCATCCGGATCATGGATATTTTGAGCAAGGGTTAGACAAGGGGGACTTGACGAAGTTGTTGCATTCACATCTACGGTTGTAAGTTACTCCTGTCATCGTTCTCATCAATATGACATGCTTGGCCTGTTTCTTTCTAGTTTGTGTTTAATCTCACATGAACTTGTCTCTGATATATAGGTCTATTTCAAACTAATATCAGTAGAGTAGGAAGTGGTTGTACCATTGTTTGTTTACAGAGCTTATCGAGGAGTGAAAGATTGGAGCTCAACTCGGAGCGTGCAGGGACAAACACTGGTAAAAGGTACTTCTTTTCTCCTTCCTCCTCATACATTGGTTTGTATAGATCTAAAAGGAAGTCAGTGTCCACGTTAAGCATCTTCTGTCTTAAGAGTTAAGAGTCTATCTCTCAAGAGGAGATCTACTAGTCCGTAGGGAGATTTTCCTTCAACAGAAACTAGCGACTCCACTGGGGAGAATCGAATCGAAACTTCTGGTTTTGATTTTTCCTCATAGACCTCGTCTTACCCTTTGATTTTTTTCATACCTTGTTCACCCCTTTTTGATTGATTTCATGTGCGTGATTGACTCCTTACCCCATCACGCTCAGTTTGATTGCCAAAATTCGACTGAAATTTTGGATTTTTGGACATTTTCATGAGATTTTTAGGCCTGGAGCCCCTGTGGCTATGTTGACAGAGCACCAGCGCTTCCTGGATGTGTTAGACATAGCGCTATAATGCTTGGTGCCCTTTACACTAGAGCGCCAGCCCTCTTTTGGCAGAAAACCTTTCCAGAATTGCGTTTTCAAGGTCCAGTCTCTGTGTTTCACTTGTTGAGCCTCTCTGTGAGTCAATGCTTCTTCCCACTGAACTTTGACATCCTTCCTTCTAAGGAACAAAATACCTTGTTGTTTAGATTTTGTGGCCTTCTTCATTTATTTTTTGAGTTTTTCTGTTGTTGGGATTTTGAAATCAATGCACTGTTTTTTCTCTCCTTTTGATTGAGCAAGAAACTCTGGTGAAGGACATCAGAAGTCTACGAATCTCTTCATTTGGTTTTTGTTGAGGTCATTGTTCTTCAACATCTCTCTTTTTTGTGAAATTTTTTATTTTCTTTGTTTACTTTTTTGCTTCTTGTTTTTTATCACAACAAGAGGGTGTATTGTTTGTACGAAACCTGCTCATGCTTGTCTAAGTTTCCTTGATCCAAAAGGTTAATTGGAAGGAGAAGTGTTGTTTTGAATTAATCATTATTTGCACACAAACAATAAAGAGACATCTTCATGATTGATTTGCATATTAGAAGACATTTCCGAAATTTTTTAGCACCACATTGGATTTGATTGAAAAAATTTGTTTGAGGACATTCCTTGTTAGTGTTTGTTAGTGAAAACTCTCTCTCTCTCCCTTAAATAGACATTCATCGAAAAAAAATGACTGCTTATCATATTTGATTCATTTTGGGGGGATTGAGTCATCATTCCATCCGTTTCACTTCCATGCACCCCTTTTGAGTAAATAACAACTATAAAATGAACGATAATTAAAAACTATCTAGAACATTTTTTTTCTAGGATCCTCCACCAACAGTAGACTAGGATTAGCACTTTGGATTAGGCTGTGAGAATAACTCTCCAAAGTTCCAAAACAAACATTAGCATCCTGAGCTAGGGAGATTCAAATCCAATTTTCGTATAAGTCT
>SNQJ01S0015689.1:6441-30615 GCA_010110895.2 Picea sitchensis | reverse complement strand
AAAAACCTAACCCTAGGAGATGAAATGCCAAAAGTCATGTGGGTCCCGTTTGGGTAAGCTAGTACATCAACTTCCCGGGGTCGTAACTTTTTCATACGATCTTCATTTTAGGCGTGTGATAGCCCGTTGGAAAGGTATCACTGAGGAGATTAATTTTGTGGGCTCAATTATTCCTTTAGATATCTTTGAGGAGCTCAATACCGAAAAACCTTCATTTAGGCCCTCAAAATGGCCCCAGAAGTAAAAACTGCTAAAAATAGTAAATTGCCAAAAATGTCAAAAAACTGTTTTGAGCCAGTTGGAAAAGGTGGGTAGCCACCGATATCCATCTGGATCAAAACAAGAGGGTGTGTTGTTTGTACAAAACCTGCCTATGCTTCTCTGAGTTTCCTTGATCTAAAAAGTTAATTGGTAGCGGAAGTGTCGTATTGAATTAATCATTATTCGCACACAAACAATAAAGAGACACCTTAGTGATTGATTTGCATATTAGAAGACATTTCTAAAAACGTTTTAGCATCACATTGGATTTGATTGAGAAAATTTGTTTGAGGACATTCCTTATTAGTGTTTGATAGTGAAAACAACTCTCTCTCTCTCCCTTAAATAGACACTCATCGAAAAGAAACGACTTCTTATCATCTTTTATGCATTTTTGGGGATTGAGTCATCATTCCATCCATTTCACTTTCATACACCCCTTTTTAGTAAAGAACAACCATAAAATGAATGCTAATTAAAAACTATCTAGAACATTTTTTTTTCTAAGATCTTCCAGCAATAGTAGACTAGGATTATCACTTTAGATTAGGCTATGAGCATAACTCTCCAATGTTTCCAAAACAAACATTAGCATCCTGAGCTAGGGAGAGTCAAATCCAATTGTTGTATAATTTTGTTGGGATCCCCCTCTCACACAGGGGTTATGCATGAGGTCACACTCAGGAAAGCTACGGAGATTATCCCTCCGTGGTTTTACTGATTGTAGTAGTCGGATCGTATGATGGGGATCTCTTAAAGGTATACCCACAATATTGAGTGGAATCCTTTCAAGTTGATTTTAGGCTAGATACCCTGCCCGTACGTTTGGACTGGACTTTCAACTGTACCCGCCTAGGGGCTGACTGTGAATTGGTAACCTTAGTAGCCATAATATTTAGGGTCTTACACAAGGTGACAGTGAAGGGAAGTCTCACTATACCTGGAACAGACATTGGTCAAACTCACTCGGGCTCCTTGGAGGGTAAATCCACAATTACTGCATGGAAGCTTGCACCAAGGTGAAAGTCCATTAAGTAGGTCGCCATTGTAATTATTCCACCATATCCCCGCCCCTTCTTGATTTGATCATGCGACGTTGTATTTCATCACCAACTAGCATGGTCATCGAGAGAAGGTTTTGTTTGCTTTGTTTTGATTCCTAGATTCTATTAGCGTATGCTATTTTTTTTCGGTAGTTGGCCATAGATTTTTTTCGTCGATTCTTTTTTGCCAACATTGACCCTCCACACCATTCGTGTGCCGATGTGCTTGTTACCTACACCATACCCTTAAATCATTTTATCGGTACTACCGTTTTTTCAACTACACCATCCATTGATCTGAACACATCATCTGTTGGCCCAAGGTCCACTTTTTCTCTCCAGACAGCCCACTCTACAATGGTCCTTGACTTTATGACTATTCCCATCGGTAATGTGGTGGTTAGCCAAGCTACAATTGGCACACCACTAACACCTAGACCTTCATCATCACTCCCTTTTGGGTACAGAGCACTGAATTCTTTCGTTGTCACTACTACCCAAGTTATGCCTGGAAGTTCTATACCTATATAACAACCCGAAGGGACTGGTCTTGGTGGCTTTAACCCATTAAGCAGCACCGGTCAGTCGTTTACGTCTGGTTCCCAAATTCCCGGAACTCCACTTCATGCTAGGGGGAATCCTCCCACCGGAGGACAACCTCCATTTGGAGGAAACCCTCATGCTGGAGGGCAGCCTCAAACTAGAGCCTATCATTAGCCGCATGGACAAAACGTGTCTACAACACCTAATCCGTGGAATATCCCTTTTCCCGAAAACCCACAGTTCTTGGGGGGACAAAATCCTCAAGCTCCACAACAACCTCTTCCCTCTCAAGGGACTCATCTATATCCTCCTTATGGACAAATGCCAAATCTGGCTTATAATCCTCAAAACCCATCTGGTTATCCTCCGCTCGCACATGTTTCTCGAACCCCCTCAAATCCTGTGTACCCTGGTCAACACCAACCTTATATAAGAGGACCCACTACTTACAATTATCCACCTAACCCAGTGTATGGTCCTACCGGTGTTCCTATGCCACACCAGTATCACCTGTAGGTTAACCAACAACTGCCTTTCTTGGCAACTTTGGATCTCCCAGACTTGTCTCGGTTAACGAATGATCATATTTTTCATTCTCCAGTTTGGCCAGCTATTCCATCTAAACTTCCTTCTGATATTCCAAAATTCGATGGAATGTCCGGAGAAGACCCAAACAACCATGTGATGACTTTCCATTTGTGGTGTTCATTGAACTCCCTCATGGATGATTCTATACGTTTGCGTCTTTTCCAACGAACACTTACGGGTTCTGCAGTAAAGTGGTATATTGAACTACCACATGCTTCTTTTCACGATTTCAACTCCCTTGCCATGCCCTTCCTCACACACTTCCAACTACCCATTCGATACGAGACGGGTACCGAACTATTGACCTCTCTTCATCAGACAAACTCCGTACATATCTCTGATCATATTCATGAATGGAGACGACAATGAAGGTTAATCAAAGCGGTCATTCCTGACCAATTATTAGCCGAATGGTTCACTAAATCACTGTTACCCCCGATCGCTCATGATGTTGCTATGGGTGGTGTAGTCACCGAGGAAGAAGCTATTGCTCGAGCTCAGTACTTAGATTTTGTTTATTCACAATCTGGTACTCTGTATGAATTGATACCAAATGCTACCCGTGCCACTACTGATCCATCCAAACCATTGTCTACCTCGCACGCGGATGGAGTCATTGGCTCCGTCAAAACCCAATCTACTTCCTAGTCGACTGGAACAACCCAGCGGCTTGCTTCGATGTCTGCTCCCATTTTGACCACACCCTCTTCTACCTCCCCTCAAACTCAGGTCTCTAAGGTGAATACGGTCCAATCGACCCCTTCACAACAATGTGGAGGTAAGAGGAAAGCAAGAAATAAACCGAAGAAAAACAATAACAATGAACAACTGAAAAATCAAACTCAAACCCCTGCTGTCGGAAAACAACCACAACAGAAACTGAAATTCCCATGTCTCATTTATGGCGATGATCACTACACTCGAGATTATCCACATCGCGATGAAGTGGCCAAGATTTTTAAGCGAAATTCACAACCCTCTATTCTTACCCAGCCTTTTCCACAACAAAAATCTTTGGTTGCTCAAACCCCCACTCCAGGGGGAAGTTCTAGCCAATCCCATGATGAGGCCTCGACAAGCGCCCACATTTACATGTTTAATGGGATTAATCTAACTACTCGCACTATGACATATGACACACCGATTAAACCTGATAAGTTGAAGACCACTAACGGTTCCTTACCGGACCCATCACCATCTTCCGTTAGTCCTCCATCTGCTAGCCCTCTATCTGGGCCACTCCAGATCGAGAATCCTTAGTTTGACTCCATCTTACACCCTCCTAAGAGAACTATTCAGAAATCTACCTTTAATCCTAGTTCACGAGCTGCCCAAAACTACAACATCGTTGAAGATTTGGCTCAAGCACCATGTGCTATGTCTTCTTTGGAAGTTCTACAACACTGTCCCAGTCAACGTAGAACGCTCTTGGCTGCCATCGATGCTTTCGATCATGAGCATCTAATAACCTCACGTTTAATCTAGATGATCATCAGCCTCGACTCTCCCACCAACTAGCTTTTCAAATCGATGTTGTTGTTCACAATCAACAAATCCACCGAACTATATTGGATGAGGGAGCCTCTACTTGTGTCATGTATTTAGCTTGTTGGAAAGGCTTGAAATCACCCACCCTTAACAAATCCCCTATGATGTTATGTTCTTTCAATGGGTGAAGTTTTCATCCTCACAGACTTTTACAATCCTTAGCCGTTCAGTTGGGCGAAAAAACTGTTACTATTAATGTCGAGGTGGTCGATTCCCCCCTCGATTACAACCTACTACTCGAAATAAGTTGGTTCTACACTACAACTTTCGTCGCATCGTCGGTGTTTCGATGTGTACAATTCCCTAATCAAGGCATAATTGTCACTATCAACCAACTAGATTTTTGTACACCCGACGCTCATGCCCCTATTACCAACAACATTCCTTTTTTGGGAGACCACAAAGTTACGTATGAAAGCATTGGTGTTGTCTTGTTGAAATATTGTATCCTTATGGGTACCTTCCCTACACCACTTCCACCCACCACACATCATATTGCCATAGTCAATATGATTTCGACTATGGATTATCAATCTTTGGAATAATCTGACCCTTGGATTGTACCTAGTCCTATGGCATTCGATGTACTAGGTGACACCATGCCACTTAGCCCAGCCGAGGACACATACATTGCTATTCAATATGCTTCTCCCTCCCCAGACAACCCACATCTATTAGCACTCGATGCCTATTCGATGTCATCATGGTTGGATTCCCTATCATCTGCAATCGATTACATTTCCTAAATTTTTCTTTCCGACGAATCTATAATGGAAATGCTTAGTATTTACGATGTACCTTGGGATGATAACCATCATTGATCCTCTTTTCTTCCACCTCTAGAAGAAATTCACAAAGACATACACTCTGTCTTCCCTCTTGATGTTACCCATTCCCCACAATCTCCCATGCTCACACAAGATACTCTTTCTAAAGGGAATCTAGGTAATATCTCTACTATGATCGTTATTGATATTTCGATCAAAGAAGGCGTTGTGGAAAACGTTAACCTTGGTGCTAATTGCACACCCGAAGAAGTGGTATCTTACACCGCTCTGTTTAAAGAATTTTGCGATGTCTTTGCTTAGAGCTATGAAGAAATTCCAGGGATCCACCCCTCGATCATCGTGCATGAAATCAAGACTTACCTAGGTGAAAAACTTGTTCGACAAAAAATCCGCCTGGTTCATCCCAAGAAAATCACAGCTATAAAGGCAAAAGTTGAGAAACTTTTGAAATCTGGCTTTATCTATCCTGTCCCTTTGACAGAATGGGTCTCCAACCCTGTTCTGGTTGCCAAAAAACAGGGGACCATTCGTGTCTGCGTTGACTATCGAGATCTCAATAAGGCTTGTCCAAAGGACAACTACCCTATGCCCTTCATCGACAAAATCATTGATAATTACGCTGGGAGCGTAATCTTCTCTTTCAGGGATGGTTTCTCTAGGTATAACCAGATTGAAATATTACGTGTTGATCAACATAAGACATTCTTTATCTGTCCATGGGGAGCTTTCGGCTATCGGAAGCTACCTTTTGGTCTCAAAAATACTGGTGCTACTTTCCAGCGGGCTATGTCGTATGCTTTCCACGATATCAAGCATATTGTATAACCTTACCTCGACAACTTACCTGCCCACTCATCCAATCAATCAAATCACATTGATCACTTATGGGCTATTTTTCTTCGATGTCGGTTTTACCGTATCCTCTTGAACCCACATAAGTGTATTTTTTCTATCGAATCCAGTCGACTCCTTGGTTTCGTTGTCTCTAAAGATGGGATTCGGGTGGATCCCTTAAAGATTAAGGCTATTCTAGCTTTACCCCTGCCTACTAGTTTGACCCAACTCCAAAGTTTGCAAGGAAAAGAAAACTTCCTTCGTCGTTTCATTTGTAACTACACTGAGATAACTAAAGGATTCATGTAATTGTTGCAGAAAAACACCCCTTTCATCTGGGATGACATCACTCAATGATCATTTGACGCTCGCAAGTATGCCTTGACCCATGCACCTTTGTTGCACCCTCCAGAGTATACAAAGGACTACATCCTTTATTTAGTCGCCTCCACTTTCATTATTGTGATGGTGTTAGTTCAGGAGGACCCCAACGGTGAGGAACATGTGATCTATTACCTGAGCAAGAGTCTATTTGGACCCAAACTTTGATATTCACATGTAGAAAAACTGGCTCTGGCAGCCGTCATCGCTGTCCAGAGATTTCGCCATTACATCCTACTATGCACCACCACTGTGATTGCGGAATCAAACCCCATGTACCATGTCTTGACATGTCAAGTGCTCGGGGGAAAATACTCCAAATGGATCATCATCCTTTAGGAATTCGATCTTGAATTTGCAAAGTCCAAAGCCAAAAAGTCCCTGGTGTTTACGAAGCTTATTTGTGACCTTCTCCATGCTGATGAAGATATTGAACCTCGAGATTCTCTCCCTGAAGAAATGCTTTTCCTCATTAGCACCTCTGATACTTGGTATGGAGATGTCCTCCTTTATCTCCAAACCCAACGTTTTCAGCCTAACATTTCCCGTGATGAGCGTCAACGTATTCGCCACCATTCTCGTCGTTATCTTATCGTCGGTGACACCTTGTATCGTCGTGGTATTGATACTATCCTTTGACGATGTTTGATTCATGAAGAAGATGAATTCATTCTGAATGACTGTCACATTGGAGCCTATGGAGGTCACCTTTTTGGGATGGCTACAGCCCAGAAAATTCTACGTGCTGGCTATTTTTGGCCCTCAATTTTCAAAGATTGTATTGCAGAAGTCAAAAAATTCCCACCCTACCAAGTTTTTAATAACAAGGCATGCACCCACCCTACTACGTTGCACCTCGTTATTTCCATTGGCCCCTTTTCCAAGTGGGGTATCGACTTCATGCAATGTAAGCCTACCTCAGCCAGGGGGCACAGTTATATAATCGTCGCCGTCAACTACTTTACAAAATGGGTTGAGGCTATTTCTACCTTTCTAAACAATGGTCGTACCGCATCTCTTTTTTTTTTAACCACATCATAACTCGTTTTGGTGTACCATGCACCATTGTCACCGATCACGGTTCACACTTTAAGAACCAGATGATGAGTGAATTGCATGCCAAGTTGGGTTTTCGCCATGAAAACTCATCCCCATACTATCCTCAGGCCAACGGACAGTTGAAGCCATCAACAAAGTCCTTAAAACCATGATTCAACGTATGGTAGGGGAAAATAAGACATCTTGGCATCTACAACTTTTCTCCACTCTCTGGGCTTACCGTACTTTCATGAAAACCGCAACTGGGTTCACTCCTTTCCAATTAGTGTATGGCATCGAAGCTGTTTTACCAATCGAGTGTGAGATTCCATCTATGAAACTTAAAGTAGAACTCCTACCCCATACTTCTGCCGAAGAAGAATGTTTCTTATATCTGACCAAACTGGACAAAACACGTCGTGATGTCGCTCTCGTTAACAAGGCACATCAGAAATGGATAAAAAATCAATACGACAAATCCGTCCATCCTCAAACTTTTGCAGAAGTAGACTTAGTCCTCGTCTATGACCAGGATCATGACAAACTAGGGATAGGTAAGTTAGAACCTCTGTGGCATGGCCCTTACATTGTGAAACATGTTCTGTACAGGGGCACCTATGAGTTAGTCTATTATGATGGAATCTCCCTAGGAGAGCCCCAAAACGGGCTTTACCTTAAGAAGTACTATGCCTAGATCACCTACCATGTGTACTTTGTACATTATTGTATTTTAGTTTGGTCTGTCTAATTCTTTTGTGTGCTCGAGTTTTTACCTTTGCCACTCATAACTGTGTCTTTTGTTCTCATGTACAGATGACGTCTTCCTTTCCTATCTTTGTCGGGTTTGCGGATGGCGCTAGTCGACACACCCAGAATGTTGCTTCTGCAGCATGGGTCATTTACCAATCTGACGAGTTGGTGATTTTAGGAGGTGTTTGCTTAGGACTAGCGACTAATAACATGGTAGAATATCATGCTGTCATCGGACTTTTGACCCAATCCTTCTCCCTAGGTATCTCTCGTATCATTTTTAACCTAGACTCGCAACTCGTGGTCTGTCAACTTAATTGTATTTACGCTATTCGTAATCCTATCCTGCTACGTCTCCACCTACGAGTTCATCATCTTGAATGAATATTCGATTACATCGAATACAGACATATTCCAAGAGAACTCAACAATGTTTTGGATTTGTTAGCCAATTACATCATGATTCAGTATCTCACCCATAGATAATGTTTCATGAAGGAAAACAAATTGTACACCACATGTAAATTAAAACACATCACATTAAAGACATCATCATTTACAAATATTCTAGCACTGTAAAAACTTGGAATTGTATATATATATAGCGTGACTGAAAATGTTTTTATTACATCAAAAAAGTATTTGGAAGAGCAAAATTTTGGGTCTTCACACCCATACAACATCGTCCGACAAGTCATACAAAATATACAATCACCAGAGAGACTCTAATCTCTCTGCACTACATTATGCTGAGAATAACACATCACTGCGTGCACTACTCGTCTCAGTAGAGAATTAACATTCTCGGGCACCCCCACAATGTGTCTCTATATATGTAAAGGAACTTCTCTCCTCCGTAGAGGAGGAATGCCCATTGTAAGGCCTTGAAGGTTTATTTCAACCTCTCGGAGACCTATCACTGGTGCCCCCAGATCTACTGCAAACTGAGCATCCCCGCGATGTCCCAGTACTGGTATCTCAGCCGGACGCACTGCTCCCTTGTCTGCATGTTGAAAACAATACATCCATTAGAAACTCTTCTACGTACCCAAAAAAATATACATATGTTAAAAACTTAAAAAAAACACTAGACAATGTATTGTTTAGTATCTCATCTAACGCATCCCAATCTTTCCTCGCTGGTAGAATTAGATCCATACTCCCACGAAAGTCCACCTCGGCATATGGAAAGTCTTCTATCCAAAGATATTGGTGTCTCAGCCAAGCAAAGAAGTCACTAGTGAAGCAGAACTCCGACTCTGCCACTAGTCTCGGAGACAGACTAGTCCATCGTTCCATCTGTGGTTCTCCCACTGGTTGTACCACCAATGCAATCTAAGGCTACATCTGGGGGATGCGCTCTAAGAAGAATGAGACCAAGAAAGAACCATATCCAAACTACTTCTACCCCATCCTACATCTCGAAACCTATTCCTTCATGTTCCGAAGAAACCCTGCCCTCTAGTTAAATAGTGTTGGCTCCAAACACTGTACACCATAAGCTACCTGTGATCTAGACACCAAATGCGTGCTGGTGCTTCCTGTCACACTTGTAATGGCGAACAAAATAGACCGGAGGGGTAATTCTCTGATATCCTTGATTGGGATTCTACCTCCCACCAGTCTTGTTCCTGGGACACAATGGCGTGCTAGGTACACATCCACTTGCTCAGGAAGTGCCCTCTATCTAGAAAAAGCTATAGGAGCCCCTCTTTTCGAGAGGCTAGTCAAGAAGTATACATCTTCCAACTCGATGGTTAGAAGCTGTGTTCTGATCTGAAACCCTTGCTCTATGACATCCCACAAGCTGATTATGTGCTCAAGCAGAAGGATCTCTTTCTTCATCTTTTGCATTTTGAAGAATTTTAGAAGGCCACAATCTCTCAATGCAACCTGCGTGTGAGGACTCCGCAAAGAAGCCAAATCATCAAGCTCATGCTCCCGTTCCTTCCATTCAATCATGGTCATTGCTGAAATCACCTACAAACCAAAAAAAAGAATTTCATTATTCAATTTTTTGGCAATTTCTTAAGTAATTAAAAAACTTGAAATAAATTGCCCATATTGTTCAAAAAGGCCCACGCCCTCTTTTTATTACTCAATAATCACTACGCAACAATAAAACGTTTTAAATTAAAAAAACTCTCATCAATGGCTGTGTGGGCACATTTTTTGGGTTTCTCATGTATTCCTTAACAAAAACGACTTATCTACTCAAGCATCAAGGCATTGGCATCTATTCTACCACCCTCTAAAAGCGTTTTTGTAAAAAAATGTCTTTTTCTCATCGTTTTGAACAAAGGATGATTTTATCTTTTTTTGGACGACCTAGGGCTTCGTTTTTTAATTCAAATATTGTTGTGAAAATAAATTTTGAACCATGTAATTGAAAGAGAAGGAAATGAAGATTGACCTGGTCCAAACGACGAGAGAAATGATCAACCATAGCTCCAGTATCAAGGAAAACAAGATCCACCTCCAAAATGAGAATCTCCACTGCTACAAATCCTTATGCAAATGAAATGGTAAATGAAGATTTTTCTTGTATTACTATTTACAAATTTCCATTTTTTATAAGGTATAGTTATTTGTGGGTTTCTTTAACAATATGAAAACCTCACTAAATCTCTGGATTGTAGTTTTGACATTACAGGTTTCAAAGCAGTTTTGATCGTTTGTTTACCTTGTCACATCCATGAGCATAGTCTTAATTCATTCTCAAGCTCGAGAATGTAAGAACGCACTCGGTAAACTTTTATCTCTTTTTCAGACCCGTATGGACACACGAAAAAAGAACCCCCTGGAGTCACCATTAAACTCTTTTCAGACTCTGTAAACATGAAAAGATCATCGAGTGATCTTGCTTCCTTTCACACTCGTTAAAAGGTTCGAAAGGGCGTCTTTCAAGTGGTAGTTTGTCTCTTTTTCGGCCTCGTGAGACTAACTGTACAAAAAAGGAACTAAGAGAGTTCTCTTTTAAGTGTTTTTCCAGACTCTATAATCATGAAAAACCTTCGAGTTTTCTATCTTTGGAATCGCTAAAACAAACATCGACAGGCCCATACGGGACCGAACCCTTCTTCTAGTTCGTTAAACAAAGGAAGAGGAACTTACCGAAGGTGAGTTATATTGAGCATGTGTTACCCTCCTCGAGCTCGTTAAATTAAAAAGAGGTACTCGTCTATCTAGATGCGGGAAAATTTAAAAGAAGCAAGCCAAGCAGTTTCTTGAGAACATTACCAAGTAACTCTTAGAGTCGCCCTTGAACACGACACTTTGTCTTTTGCACGCATTATAATCTGCTGAACCTTTGCACTAAGCCAATCCTTTGAGTTTCTTTCACTCCTCTGGATCACCTGATGTAATTCACAGCATCCACTGTATCATCAAGTTTTGGTCCATGTCATGTTTATGTTGTCGTGCCTCAGTGTTCAAGGGAAGTATCCACATCGAGAGTCACCCGTCACAAATATCTTGTCTCAATACCCATGTCAGTCCATTTTCATTTGATCTACTAATTACATCTCTATGACCGTTTCATGTCATTGATGGGGGATACATCAAGGCCCTTCTTCGACGAGCCTATTCCTATCAACTTCAACACATTATCTAGGAATCAGACTTAGAAACTAGTTAATACTTTGGGACCTGCATGCCTCAATGGCAGGCCTCCTCATGTCCGACAGTGAGTTTACATCATTGACCTCTGATCATATGATTCCATAGATGTTCAACTTTCTCTCATCCATTCACATTTGTTGGAATGTACTAGGGTACCTTGGGAATCATTGACATTAATGGTGATCTCCCTCGTGCTTGTTAACGGTTTACATCATTGACCAGTAATCAAGTGGTTTCTGCCATGTTCGACATCAGGACATCTATTCACATGGTTGGATTCGTACTACATCAGGATTGGTAAGAAGACCCTAGGTTGAGTCATCACTCTGATATGTATTTTTCCCAGGTTGCGAAGGAGTTTCTCTTGAACAATGGCACATATACTGTCACATAGATCCACTTTGTATTGGTCGTGGCTATGTCTTGTCATCTCATAGATCCACTATGTATTCTTCATGGCTACGATTAGTTCAGGTCATCAAATTATAGATCCACATTGTATCCTCGGTGGCTATACATTTTATCAATACAATTATGGATCCGCAGTGTATTTTATGGCGGCCATATCTTGCAAGTCTTGATCACCCAAGCATAGGTATGCCTGCCTTGGGTTTGAAACATGTCATAATATTTGTTGGATGTTTGTGTGAAACTTCTATTAGGTTCTCCACATCTATACCCTTGCTTGAAAGTCTACAAACCATTTCAGTTATCAGTTCTCATCTTCCAATTTCATACTTTGGGGGGCAATCTGTTACACATCAACATTACTCGCTTCGATAAGTGTCGCAAGTGTCGCATGTTGCTCACAAGTGTCACAAGTGTCAAGCAAAGCATACTGCCATGATTCCTATGTCATACTTATAAAGACATTAAAAAGACACTTAAAATACCTCAAACACTTTATTTGAAGGAAGAGGAATGGTTAACTGAAGTTAGGTACCTCTTGCCATCTGAAAGAACCATTGAATCTGGGGTTTTAGAAGAGAGCACTCCCCTATATATTTCTTAGGAGCGCTGGAACTCCCCAATAAAGTGATAGCGAGCATTATAACACTGAACAACCCTTCTAGAGGAGCGCTATTGATTTTAGCAGTGTTGGCGCCCCCCCTAAAGCCTACTAGGGAGCACTATAGCACTCTGGTGGCCCTTTTGAGGGAGCGCTGCCTATTCTAGGAAGCAGTTGGTCTATTGTGGAGAATAAGGGGAAGATCTTTTCAATCTTGGAAGGCAATTGAATTCGAACCCCTGGTCCAGCCATGATCTTAGGGAAGATCCCTGACTCAAGGAGGAGAATCCTCAACTTACCCTAAAGATACCTCAAGAGGTTAGGCCTCTCTAAATCTATATAAGCAGGCTCTCTCATGGTGGAAAGGAGGAAGAATTAGAAGAATGAAACCTATGATCTCATAGGAAACACACAGTGAACTGGAGGAGAGTAATCAGTGAAGTTGTTGTCATCCATATCATGGATATTTTGAGCAAGGGTTAGACAAAGGGGATTTGACGAAGCTGTTGCATTTGCATCTACATTTGTAAGTTTCTTTCATTGTTGTTCTCATCAATATGAAACGCTTGGCCTGTTTCTTTCTAGTTTGTTCTTAATCTCACATGAACTTGTCTCTAATAGATAGGTCTATTTCAAACTAATATCAGTAGAGTAGGAAGTGGTTGTACTCTTGTTTGTCTATAGAGCTCATCGAGGAGCGAAAGATTGGAGCTCAACTCGGAGCGTGCAGGGAAAAACACCAGTAAAAGGTACTTATTTTCTCCTTCCTCCTCATACATCAGTTTATATATATCTAAAAGGAAGTCAATGCACATGATAAGTGTCCTCTGTCTTAAGAGTTAAGAGTCTAACTCTTAAGAGAAGATCTACCTGTCCGTAGGGAGATTTTCCTTCAACACTTGTTCTTTTGTGCCGACATATTCAACTCTGATTTTCTTCTCTACAACATGTTCCCATAGAAAGTCATACTTTATTGGAATGTGCTTTGTCTTGGAGTGCATTTCCGGCTTCTTTGAGATACTAATGGTTCTTGCATTATCATAATAGATTGGAATGGGCTCATCATACTCAACATGTATATCTGTCAGTGTTTGTTTTATCCATAGAACCTGTGTACAACATGTTCTTGCTGCAATATACTATGCCTCGACTATAGATAAGGATATCTATGATTGTTTCTTTCTTAACCATCATACTAAACACTCACCCAAGTAGAACGTTGCTCCACTGGTGCTTCATCGGTCATCAATGCAACCTTCCCAATCTGCATCTGTGTAGGAAATAAATGATAGATACTTTCTTTTTGGATACCATAATCCAAACTCTTTTGTTCCTTTGAGATGTATGAAAATCCTCTTCACTACTAATACATGTGATTCCTTTGGTGCTACTTAAAATCGTGCCACCTATCCAAATTCTTGCATTAGATATGATCTGGATGCTATCACATATAGTAAGCTACCAATCATTGACATGTATTGCCTCTTGTCTATAGACTTTGAATCATCATCTATGCTCAACTTGCAACTAGTTTTCATAGCAGTGGTAACTGGTTTGCAATCTTCTATTATGAACCTCTTTAGCATTTCTCTGATATACTTAGTTTGAGAAATACAAATTCCTTGGTTGCTTTGATGTATCTGAATACTAGGAAAGAAGGATAGTTCTCCAAGTAATGACATTTCAAATTCATTATGCATATCCTTTGCAAATTTCTGGCTTAACCTGTCATCAATACTTCCAAAAATAATATCATCAACATAAACTTCAATTAATAAAATACTATCTTGATGTAGAGGTTGTTGTCTACACTTCCTTATATGAACCCTGCCTGCTATAGATATTTATCCATTCTAGAGTACCATGCTCTAGGAGCCTGTTTTAGACCATACAAGGCCTTCTTCAATTTACACACATAATCTGCATTCTCTGACAACTGAAATCCTTATGGTTGTTCAATGTAGACTTCTTCTTCAAGTTCCCCATTCAGAAAAGTTGATTTCATATCCATCTGATACACTTTAATATTTTTGGAGCATGCATAAGCTAGGAGCAATCAGATTGCTTCCATTATGGAAACCGGAGAAAATGTCTCTTCAAAGTTGATTCATTCAATCTGTGTGTATCCTTTACATACCAATCTATATGTTTTCCTTGTAACCTATCCATCTTCATTCAATTTATTTCTGAATACTCACTTTGTGCCAATCAAATTCTTATTCTTTGGTCTTGGAACCAATTACCAAGTGTCATTCTTCTCTATTTGACCCAATTCTTCATCCATGGCCTTATTCTAAAATTCATCCTTGCTGGCCTCTTCAAAAAATTTTGGTTCAATGGTAGATGAGAGTTCTAGGTGCATTTGTTTTGGTGAACATACTCTTCTTCTAGTCTCAACTCCTGCATCTTTGTTTCCAATAATCTGATCTAAAGGATGATTCTTCTGTACTCGTTTGCTAGGTGTCTTTGGAGGCACTTGTTGAACTTTCTCTTCTTCTTATGTCTGATCCTCTTCATCTTCCCCTTCTACTTCATCTTCATATTTTGCTTCTTCTTCATAAATTTGTTCCATTGATTCATTTTCTTCTTCCTTTAATTTGCATCCACCTATTTCATCAATTTTTACATTGATGCTTTCCACAACTTTGTTCAACCTCAAATTGTAACACTTGTATGATTTCCTTGTACTTGAGTAACCAACAAGTACTCCTTTTTCCACATGAGAGTCAAACTTTTTCATTCTTCTATCTTCTCTTTTGATATAGCATTTTCTTCCAAATACTCTGAAGTCATTCACATTTTTTGGTCTTCCTTTCAATAGCTCGTAGGGATTTTTGTCAATATTTTTTATGAGCATTACTCTATTTAGAATGTGAACCGATTTATGCACTGCATGTGTCCAAAAAATATCTGTCGATTGGGAATCCATTAGCATTGTTCGAGCCATTTATTATGTAATTATCATCCATTATGATAATTTTCCTTTGTCTCTGAACCACCATTTGAACCAATCTATGAATCCATGCTCTCATCCATACTATCCAAGCCTCTACTTGCCCAATTGTCCATAATGATGACCCATTTATCACTATGCTATCTTGAAGTCTTGATTAATCCAACAAATTGTACTTCTTCTAAATGACTGCTCTGGATATGTCTTCTCAAACTCTGCAAGATTCTCAAAGGATGATTCTTTTGTATGTCACAGCTATCACATAGACTCCCCTTGTCTAATATTCATATTACCTGGGAGTCCCTAATCCAGTTGGATAAAAAACATTCCTGCTCTGATGTGTATTCATCATCATCTTCATTGGTAGATTCATCATCTCTTTGAGCTCTGACTTCATTTTTTTGTCTGTGGATTCATCTTTCACTACAATGCCTTAAAGTACAATCTCTTGAACTTGTTCCTTATTTATTTGTACTTCTTTTCTTTAAGTTATTTTACAAACCTTTATGTATCTGACATCTTTATTTTTCTCTATAGAATTTTCTTCATGTCATTTTATTTCCAATCTTGCGATCTTTGGGACCTGGTCTTTGTTCACGTGATCTTCATGTTTTCTTATCCACACTTTCTTACATCTGATATCAGTGTTCTCTTTCATGGAAGTATCGATCATGCTTCTACAATCACTAGCTGTGTGTCCATAGTTATGAAATTTGTAACATTCAATGTTACGTGGGGCCACATAGGCATTTATTTCTTGAACATTTCTTTTATAATCCATGTAATCTGCAACCTTATGTCCAAAGTTAGTACAATAAAAAAAATGACCATAAAATAAATTTGTATACCTAGGAGTGAATGATCTTATTTGTGGCGTAGTCCTTTTGAATTTTTTCCTTGACTGATCATGATCATGATTGAAGCTTCTTTGTGGCTTGAACATGGATGGTTTTCATGAAGAGGTATCTTCAATAGTTTTCTTAGATTCTAGTTGACCATGATTCCTTCCTTTGAGTACTTATACATAACTCTTTCTATTTTCTTCATTATTCTTTTCTAGCAACCTAGAGTGCTTCTCTTGATTCTCTATAAATGATGTGGATGTTTTTGTCTCTTTAAAGTTCTTGTGGAGCTTGATAATTTTACTTCTCAATGTGAAAAATTCTTCTTCAAGCTTCTGAACCTCTTCTTCTTTCTTCATTATCTAAGACTTCATGACTTCTTTGGTTCTTTTCACTTCTTCAAGATGAATTTTTAATGTGATTATTTCTTCTTCAAGTCCTTTCTCTTCTTGACCAAACTCTGCCTCAAGCTGGTTTAGATCGTTAGTTTTTTCCTTAAGATTATCTGTCAATATCATCTCTCTCATTTCTACTTCTTCCTTCTGTGCTTCTATGTTGGCTTCCAAATACTTCTTTTGATATTCAAGATTTTCTCGATCTTTATGGCTTCTTCTAGCTGATTTCTTAAGTTCTCGATGACCTATTGCGGTTCTTCAAAAATCTAAACACTTTCCTTTTGTTTCATCAATTCTTTCTTGAGTGACTTTTTTTCTTCTCTTACTTCATCTAAAACACTAATCAATTCTCTAGTGATTATGTACTCTTCATCTTCTGAATCTGTTTGACATGGTGAACACAATTCTTCTTGATCTGTATATGCATCTTCTTTGAAATTTTATCGATCTGCGATGGGTGAAGAGTATATGTCATGTAGCTTATCCCAAATTTCTTTGTCTAATGAACATTTACCAACCTTTTTTTTTTATCGTATTAGGTAATCCTTCCCATATGAAATCCATTGCTATTTTGTTGTTCTTCTTTAATTTCTTCTTGGTTGCAGTCTTTGCCCTTTTTGAACTATCATATCCTGTAACAACTGACAGCCAAATATATTGTCCCTGTGCCTGTAAAAATACTTCCATCCTTATGCTCCACATATCATACTTAAAACCATTCTGACCATTAAACTTTGGTACTCCATTCTCAGAATAATCCATGATCTCCTTCCAGTGGTTAAACTGTTTCCTGAAGGAACCAACTATGATACCAATTGTTGGATTAATGAGGGAGGTTGAATCAGTAATTGATTAATTTAATCCTTTTTAACCATATAATGCAAGTGTTATATCAATGTATCATTATCATCCAATAATTGCAGAGTAAATAAACAATGAAAAAATGAGGGTTCTCCAACTTCACATGGACATAATTCTCTAACCATGAGGAGTTATGTGACGTTACACATACCACCAGAAATGGCATGACATGTATTATCCATCTAGAATAGTCTTACCTACAAATATATCAAAATTCATACCATTACCCATAAAAAATACTTGGGTCCATTACTGAAACCTTTGTACTACCAGAATTCTCTACCAAACTTTATTCAATGTTTGACATCAATGACAACCAACCCAATTAACCAATAGCTTGGACAATGATGAGGAAGAGGCAGAGGATCTTCGTGCCATGCGACAGATCGAGGATATCTTGAGCACTACATATGAGAGGGAAACTAGAGGCCATGGGTCTGGTACAGAAGAAGGATCTCCATAGAAGATTTGAATTAGTGTCAAACCCACAACCCCATGTGTAACTAAGACATATGCAGAAGAAAAACTAGTTAACCAACAAGTGATTAGTGGTAGAATAATTTTTACAAGATGTGGTTCTAGTAGCAGAAGTGCAAGTTCAACGAGTAGAATTCAAGTATATACATTGTGCGAAGGTGGTAGTTCAAAAATTTTCACTATGGCAAGACAAGATCCAACTATTAGGTTACCAGAGTTCCAAGGGGACAGGTCAGATGATACAAAAAATATTTTTTCATCTGTGAGAAGATATGGGAAGCAAAGAATATTACAGATGAAGATACAAAGGTTGTGCAGTTGGAAATCACATTCAGATACCATGCATTAGACTGGTATGGGTCTCACAACAAACAATCCAATGGGAACGCCTACAAATGTAGTAGAGGTGAAGAGGCGGTTAATAAATGAATTTTAGAAACCAATCTTAGAAGACTAGTTTATGAATGAAATGATAGAGATTAAGCAAAAACTAGGAGAATCAGTCTGAGAAGTGGACCAAAAGTTCATGAGGCTAAAAGGTAAGTTAAAGTAAACTATTATTGATATGCAACATAGACATTTGTTTGTTAATTCTGTGTTGCCACACTTGAAGTATCCTTTGAGACAACATAAATTCCAAAGTCAGTGTTGTTCCTGAGTTTATGTTTCAAGGCTATAAAACATACTGTCAAGGCATTCGAAAGTGATTTAAAGAAAAGATTTGGAATTGAGGAATTTAAAGAAAGATCAGAGCAGATTCAGTTTCTCAACTGTATCTGTCTCACTTCTTGTTTCTCTTGGATGTTAAAGTCACGTTCAATAGCAGCCCATGATAATTCTAGCTTAGCCCTATTAGTCGTTGTTTGTAAAATAGTATTAAATAAACTTAGGGCAATGCCAGTTTGATCCTAAAGGCCTGGTTCTACGTTAGGTTGTCTTCTATTAGGAACAGTCATGGACGATAAAGTTTAAAAGGTTTATAAAATGGGTTTTTAATCAATTGGTTTCTTCATATTTCCAGAGATGAGATCAATGAAAACAATTTTAAAATCTATAACAGTAATGTAAAAACACATTCAAGGTCGTTTCCTGGTTTTGTAACAATTTTGAAATTATAAACAACGAAACACAATACAGAGAAATATAAGGCTTTTATCAAGAAAGAATCTTATATTTCAATTAACGATAATGAAAGAAAAATGAGATTTCTAACAGAGTTGAATATTAAGGAATAGAAGGTTTTACAGGTCTTAAAATTACTAAAGTAATTTCAGAGGAAAGACTGTAATACGTTCAACATCCAAACTAATTTGAAATAATAAACAACAATGTATATAAATTCAAATTGATTTACTTGTTAGAAAAACACTTCAAAAGGAAAATTTAACAAAGCATGATAAACAAGGGAAGACACATAGTTACAAAATTGCAGGATCCAAAATCTTGTTTGCGATTTATATTCCGATGAACTTCAAAACTGAAATTACAAAAAGGCTATCTCCCCAAAAATTCTGAAGCCCTTGCTCCACCTTTTGAAATTATATTTATACATTTCTATCAAAGTTTCTTGTTGGTAACTAACCAACTCCCTAATATTACGGTTACATAAAATAATGTCAACTGTTTACAATTTCTTTCAAAGTTCTAATAAATAAAAACATTTTAAAAGTTTTAAATTTGCGTTGACGAACTTTCTTTTTCTACTTCAACACATTGAACACATTTGCCCAAAAAATTTACTAATATCCTGGGAGCCTCAGGTATCTCATTTACTTCAAGAGAGAAAAATCTTCTCTATAAATCTGGCAACCGACTTTCTATCGTTTTCTCTGTGAATTTAACGTTTTTCAACCTTAAACTTGAAGTTACCATCCATTTATTTATTTCTGTAATGTTGACCAATTTAATATTTGAAATTTATTCTTTCCTTTCTTCGAGCTCTTCTCTTGACTTCAGCTAATGCCTGATAATGTTGATTTCTCCTAAAAACCTAGAACAACAATCTGCCCTGATATTTAATGAATCTTTTTCAAAAAGATTGAAGATTCCTTGGAAATCTTCATTAACTTCTTTTGTAATTCTTTTATATTCAACCAATTTCGATTCCCAAACTTTTATCATTATATCTCCTTTTACCTATTCAGAAACAAATAATTTCTGATTTTTTCCAATTTCTTCTTTCAGTGAGGAAGCCACTGCCTTTTGAAAAGTAGTCCTTGTTTCTTTTGATTCTCTTTCTTTCTGGAACAGTTGTTCCATGGACCTATTTGATTCCTGAAAATAGTTCTGGATTATTTCCAGATTACAGAATACTTTCTGTTGTTCCTCTTCTATTTTTGCATATATCTTTGATGCTTGCGTCCTGAAATGTTCAATTTCAATTACCTGGTTAGCAACAGAAATAATCTTGTCTTGCAAAAATTTCATTTCTTCGCCCAGCCTTTGAACCTATTCTTGAGTGACCTATATCATGTGTTTTGCCACATCCAGGTTTTTATTCAACTTTTGGATTTCTTGCATATCTTTGAGTCTAGCTTGTTCTAGACCCTTCTGTATTACCCAACCAATAATCCTTTCATTTTCCTTTAACCTGTTTTGCAACTGAATTATTTCTTGATCCTTCTGCTCAAGCATAGTTGTTAGATTTCCTAAATAATATATATTAGCTGATGTTATAGCACCCATTGTTCCTGCTAAGTCTGTAGTGAATTCCCCATCCTTGAGTTTTTTCCCATCAATAATAACGCTATGCTTCTTAATTGATCTTTCTCCTACAGGATGAATTTCCTGTTTCAAAACAACTCTTCGCTTTTTGCTGAAAAAATAATCAGATGGGGGGATTTCATCTCTTGAAATCGACTCCAGATCACTGACGTATAGAACTCCTTCATGAGGGGTTCCAAAAGTTGACTGTAGTGGAGTTAAATATGTAATGGGGCTACCAATTTCCTTTGAAACAGTTCCTCCAATCTTTTCTGGAATATCATCCAAAATTATTGTTCTTGTTTCCAGTCCTTTTCCCTTTTCTTTCCCTGGTTCTTTTATCTGAGAACCCTCTATGTTTTCGGGAGGAATTTCTGGATCTTTCAACTTATCTTTGTCAATTAACTTATCCTGAGTATCAGTTTCAAACCCTGGAGGGGTTTCTTCTTATTCTGGCAATAAAGTTGACATTTCACCTTGCAAAATCTTCGGCAGGCAGCTTCGCCTATGTTTTTGAAAAGATACAAACCCCACCTGTGAGTCAGGTGACAAGGCCTGTACTCTTCTCTGCACGTCCTCATAAGATTTAACATCCTTGAAAATATCATCATAAACTGAAACTTTATGTTCATATGCTTTTAAATTACAGTGTATGCAATGTCGACTAATTATTTGGTAAGGGTCGTGCTTTTTGTGCTCGATGTTTACTAATTTAACTTCCTCCAATGATTCAGCCTCCGCTTTAAAATGACCTATGTTTGATAAAGTAAATTTCCCGATATGAACAGGGAAAGATGGCCATGTTTTTTTCTGAAGGGATTTTAATTCTAACCCAATACCACCCTTGGCTAACTGATGAGCCACTTCTCTGCATACTAACCTATCTGGTAAAAATTTCGGGAGTGTGTGAGGCAGAATGGAACAACCATAGACCCTAACATAGGAAAACTTTTCCTCAATAAACCAGTCAGCAACCGATTTGAGGTTTTCTGTGACTGCGTTAGAAATGCGAGGGGGTTCACATCCAAATATTATTTTGTGCATAGGGATAGTTACATAATGACAAACATCATAAAAAACATCTTTTGCATTTTCTTCCCAAAGAGCTGAGTGGTATTTATGAACAGGCTCTGGGAAAGAAACATTCCAACTCCAATTCATTAATGGGAAAGGAGACATAAAACAAATGGCATCCATAATATATGCAGACATATAAAAAGACACTGGTTGTCCTTTTGACTTGGCTGCTTTGTAATTCACAACCTTTGATGTGAGGTTATCTGATAAAATTTTATGTCAGTTAAAACAATGTCCTTCTGAAACTTCCTTTAGGAAAGGTGTCTAGTCTGCATGAAAGTGACAAGGATCCTTTCTCCCGAAAAGTATACATAACATCATTGCTACATAAACCATATATTTGTTTAAGGAAGATGTGGCATAAATCCCATGTAAATCAGCCCTAAACTTATTTTCATCCCTGGCCCATCCTTTAATCATGTCAGGGTATGTCTGGCCCGCTTCAATGCATTCTTTTCTTTGAAACTTGGCTAAAAACTCAGAATTAAAGGTGTGTCTATAATTGGGCGAGAGCTTATACATTACTTGAATGTGCTCGGGCCTGAATGAGCCGATGACAGCTTCTTGCTCATTCAGAATACTTCTTGTCGGGATGTCCACCCTATCTAGATCCCAACAGATCATATCAGTATATGTTACTAACCTCGGACGTGCAGCAACCTTATGAAGCTCGGACTCAGCAATGTCTCGGAGATAATTTTCTGAATCAGGGTCTGCATATTTAAGCTCATCCTCCAGCTTTTCGAAAATTCTAGTCCATGATTTAACGGAGTGTACTCCGGATGAAGTAGTATCGGAGATAATATCACCTTCCGGTTGGTCTTCGTTTTTCTTCGAAGCTTTTTTGGGTGCCATAGCTCTGCATTAAGTTTGAGATCTATCACAGAGAGTGGATGAGTAAGCTCAACTTTAGAATGAAAATACAGATGTTTTGAACGTTTACTTAGAATATATCATAAAAATATCGAGATTTGTACCTCTGTTACGAAGTTAAATCTCATAATGAAAAAGATATTTTTCGAAGATTTTCATTTAATGCCTATACCTAGGCTTTCTCGGTGTTTTCAAATATAATAGAAACTTAATTATTCGGACAATGATGCGTTAATGAACATTCAAAGAAAGATTAACTTTAAAACCTCTGTAGAAAAATAATTTATTAATGTTAATTATGAGTTAAGTCTGAAAACATGACTTTTCGGGATTTCGGCACTCTTGATGTCGAAAAATATGTCATCGAAGAATCCCGATTGCCGAAATCGCGATGTATTAATTTAAATTAAGACGTTTTTAGTATGTTAATTAATCGTGATTAGACCTTTTCGGGATCTCGTTAATCAAAAAATCAGGAATTGGGATTTCGGGAAATCTGATGACATGAGTTCGTGCTCTCATGGAATCGCGAATCCCGAAATCACGAAATGGAGATGAATTGTTTCTTTTAAAGCATGATTTAATCTTATCTTAATCAATTCATTAATCAAGATTAAGGCTAAAACAAATATAGTTTATTTCAAAGTGAATTGTGAGTCGGGATTTTGGTGATCGGGATTTCAGGAAAAAGGATGACAAGAAACACGCTTCTCATAGAATCGTGAATCCCGAAATCGCGAAATGGCGATGTAATTATTTAACTCTTAATCATTCTTAGCGGGGATTAGATTAATTCAAATCTTTACTTAAGGATCAAATGTATCGCGAAATTGGGAAATCGGAAAACACGATGACAAGATTACATGATCTTATAGAACCGCGAATCCCGATATCGCGATGTGATTAACTTAACTTTTAAATTCTTTTAATTGAGCATTAAGTAATTTATATTTTAATTAAGTCTTAAAGTATCGGGAAATCGGGGATCGGGGTTTCGCAATTCAATTTGCATCAAACATTTGTTTACACAAAACTCCGAATTCCGATTTTTTTTTTTTTTTAAATTAAAATTCGTAAATTTTAAATTACTGCCCGTTTAAAAGATTTTTTCAAAGAGTTTGAAAAATTATATTTGTTTATATTTTTTCCGTTCATTTTCCAAAAATAAACAATAAAAGGAATCGTGAATTTATAGGTGATGAAATTCGTATTTTAAGAAGGACGAAAAATGCCAAGACTTAAAAATTAAAAATCTAGGTCTTAAAGATAAATTATTTCAAGATCTGTTTCAACATAGGATCCAACTGGGGACCTCGTCTCCCTGTAGGACGAGGAGAACATGCAGACTCAGTGCCTTCATTGGGTAAATGGTGTCAATGGTTTATGTCTGATAAACTGATCAAGGAGAGGAGAACACGATTATATAAAGGCTTTGAAAACGTTTTCAAAACTTCATATTTATTTGAAACTCAGTTATAGTCTTCTTTCAAAAATTCTCCTTCCCGTTCCAAAATTGAGTTAGTATTGAGATGATTAGAAAAATCTTTGGAAACTCAACATATTATTCAACATTTCAACTTGCATCAATC